>QGOA01012186.1:0-13922 GCA_003313075.1 Termitomyces sp. MG16
CTATTCGTCTTTTCACGAAGTTGATCCTGTAGTGCTTGCGGGCAGCGAGGCAAATGATATTTGTACTGCTTGTTATTGTCAATGAGGTTGATCTCATGATTAACCTCCCGCCACGGAGGAAGCTCTTCCTTCGTTCCATTGACAATATCAGCAAACTCCAGTTGCCATTGCTGGCGCAATCGAGAAATATCCTCCTCTGTAAGGCTCACAGCCTTACCTTTTCCTTTGGCTATGCATGCTATACGTGGTTGAATCTTTGGTTCAAATCGCTCCTGTAAGGCATGTACGTGCTCCTCTGTGAGATCTCCCAGATTCAACCTTACAACCGGTTGTTTCCTTGTCGTATTCGCCAATGACTGCATGCTTCTCGCTTTCAGCAAGAGTCCGTCAAATACAATATCTGATGTTTCGGAAATCTTGTCCTCTTGTGCGTGACAGTACACTTCTCCCGTCTGGGTCACCTGCACCCTTCCCATAGCCTGCGTCACCATTGACACTACCAACTCATTCCACTCCCATGGCATTCGTGGGTTATACGCCCATTGCACTTCTGGCCGAGGCACTGGTCAATCCATTAGCGACTTAGTGCTACCCACAGTTTCCATTGTACTATTCACCTCGTCCTTGACGAGATCCTCAACCTTCACTCAAGAGCTAGTCGGCTGGCATTCCAGTGACTCCACCATGCGTCTACCATGCTCATTCTTGCACTGTACAGCCTGTTTAGGCTTTCCATTGGTACACTCAATCACATCCGGGTGCTTCCCCTTCTTCAGAGTTCCTTGAAACTCTTCCTCAGACATCAGTATAGCCAGCGAATCTGCCGGCAGGCTTTTTGGTGGGGCCTGTTCGTCCTCCACCTCCTGTACAGTCGCTCTTCTGCAACCATCTAGTCAGTTGCGTTCATTACGCCGCTTTTCAGTTGCGCGATAGCGCCTCAAATGACCATCTGCATCATTCAACACCACTTTCTCTGCCTTCAAGGGCGTACCATTCACAACGACCATGTCGTTCACGAAATCCAGCGACATCTTGTTCTTACGCATGAACGGCATACCGAT
This sequence comes from Termitomyces sp. MG16, assembly GCA_003313075.1. NCBI lineage: Eukaryota > Fungi > Basidiomycota > Agaricomycetes > Agaricales > Lyophyllaceae > Termitomyces > Termitomyces sp. MG16. The sequence goes on from QGOA01012186.1 coordinate 1,062, forward strand.
AATCATGTTGTAGCGATCAAAATTCGCTATATCCACATATTCTTTCGTTGACGTCCCTGACGTCTTTATTCTCACTTCTGCGCCAAACTGCACCATGGCACGACTCCCTACAGTCCCCAGCTGGAGCATCAGCGGCTCCTCCAGTTCATGAACGTGAATTGCATTGACGTGAGCAAACTGGGGTGTAATGCCCATAGTGGTACTCCCAGAGTCCCACAATGTCCATGCCGAATGTCCATTGACATCCACATACGTGACCAGGCACTCCTTCTCCTCGGGAGTATAGCGTAGCCTGTGCAACTTATTAGTTGCCTTCTGCAAGGTTACGTGTCTCATCCGGACGCGCTGATCTCCACAGCACTCAGTCAGTGCAAACAGGTGTTCTTCCTCGTCTTCACGAGCATCATAGTTGCTGTCATACATGTCCACTGCAATGTATTCGTCGCCATCAATCTGGACGCTCTCGGCGTCATCTACTTCTGACCCGTCAGCCTCTACTTGCGGCTCCTCCTCCGTGTCATTGACGACCTCATCATCTTCGTCGTCACTGACAACATCACTCGGTGCCGCAGCCATATGGGCCGCTTGGATGTGTGCCTTAGGAGGGGCGGGGCATTCCTTAGCGAAATGTCCGCTCCTGCCACAATTGTAGCACGCTGAGGGATCCCCTGCAGGCCTTCTCTGGGCTGCTCCTGGAACCTCAGCGGGTTTGCCTGTCATACGCGCTGCAGGCACCACCACTCCTCTTGGTGCTACTTGATTCTGACCCAAAAAGGGTCGGCTATCCTTCGCTGGCAATTGTCCAGCAGGCTTTGATTGAGGCCGTTGGCCTCCAGGAATTGTCTTGCAAACAACAAATCACGGATTGCGATTGTTCTCCATCTCCGTCTGTTTGGCCAGGAAGGTTCCCACCTTCACTGCCTGACGGTTCACAGTTCCTCAGCAGGAACTCCGCTGCTCATAATGGTTCGCTGTCCGTGTTGACTGCTCATAACAGATGGCATACGCCAAGAATTTGGTCATAGTATTGACCTCTGGAGACAAATTGTTGTCGCGTATCAACGCTCTCCTCATGTCTGCAGGTATTCCGTCCAGGAATGTCCTGCGAATAGTGTCTTCATCTGGATAGACGGCCATATTCTGTGCATGACCCACCAGGTCATCATAAAAGGTCTGGACGCCAGTCTTAGCGTCATACACTGCCTTTCTAAAGGCATCACGAGCTTCCTGCATCGTAGCAGCATTGACGAAACGATTGTACAGTCCTATCAGGACTTCTTTAAATGTCCAGTGTGACTTGTTGCAATTAATGTGGAGAACATGGCGGCGGAACCAATTCCGAGCCTCTCCCTCCATAAATTCGTGTAGCACGAATATCCTCTCCTGGTCCATGTCGTCTCCACCATAGCAGCAGGCTGCGAGGTGGTAGCACACGTCCATGGCCCAGTCCTCCAGTTGAGAGAACCTATGTCCTCCAGCGTACGCACGTATGTGCTTACCATTGGATTTATGGGGACTTACTCCAGCAGGAAACTTAAATCTGACTCCAAGGGAGTCATCCACCAGACGAGTGAGGTGGTCATGCATATGATCCATATGGATCCTGACCGCTTCATTCATTCCCGGCGTAGTTTCACGCAATTCATGAGGTGCGGGCATCAAAAATGCCCAAGGACTGCGGAACAGGTGTTTATTGGCCGTTTGTTCTGGCCGTGAGGTGGGCTGTCACCCTACTTGTGGCTCCGCTGGTGATCCACCAGCCTGCCTGCCACTATTACGACGATTATTATTGTCTTGATCGTTATTTTTGCGATCACAACCTCCACCGTCGTTATTGCAACGACTTGGCTCCCCCCGTTCATAGTGACCACTACTATCATCACTACCACCCGAACCTCTGTCTGGTTCAGCTGTCCGAGCCGCGAATTGTCGCTGCATATCATCAACAGGCGTTACACCCTCACGCCCTTCAAAGACTACCCCTTGGTCATCAATTAACGACTCACCATGATCGCGCAAGTCCTGGTTGCGTATTCTCTGGTAATTGATGCGTTCATTCCAGTTGTCCACTAGATGGACGCATTGCACTACGCGTCGTGGTCGCGTTCGCTCCTCAAGAATGTGGACTTTGTCCACCTCCTCCTTGATTGTAACTTGCTTATGAGGTGTCTTAACCTCCTGCACTGCAAGTAGTGCCTCTGGCTCTGCTGGAGTCGTCATCACAGTCTCCACCTCAGACAATGCCTGCTGAGGCACTCCGCTAACAATGCGTTGACAGTGTGCGGCGTTCTGATGCTGAACGTAGTCTTGCTGAGACTCATTAGCCTGACAAGGTGCATTGAGCAATTCCATCGCGTCCGCGATTAATGGCGCTCATCGGCGCACACTCATCTCACATTCTACGGAGTCGGCTGGAGTAGCCGTTGAGACTGCTGACCCTCGCGCCGCTTTGCGCTTAAGGTATTCCACTACTTCGAGTTCGAAGATGCGCACAAACAATTCGATATATTCATTCGAATCTGCACGGGGTACATCATGGCTCCTAGCAGCCAGCAACTGTAAATGCTTTACTACATAAAGCTGTAGACGCTTTCGCGTCGATTCCTTCACGACCACCGGATATCGGTCCAACACTAGCTGTAACTGGATAGACAAGGTTGAATGCGACCTCTTGCTTTCCTCATCATCTGAGGATTCCAGCTTGGACTCTAAGTCCATAACTCTCCTGAGGCCATCATGCCTCACTTGCGGCTGTTTGCCGGCCCATCTGTGCAACTCTGGAGTTCCAGGCACTGTTGACGCCTTTCCCAACCTTACGACATTGTCGTCCTCCCTACTGACCACTATTGCTGGCCCTTGCACCTGTCCTTGTATCATCAATGACGACGGTCCCAGTTCAGTAGCCGCATCGGCCACATATTCCAAAAGCTGTTCAGTAGGTGCAGTTCGGAAGGGGGTACTATGCGCAAACGCGCTGCCTTGTACCATTTCCAAGTACTGGGTAATATCTGGTTGACCCTCAGAATGAGCTGACGAGCTCTCAGGCAATACCGGATACATCAATGAAGGCATTTGGCTTGCTGGCAGCGACACTCCTGAGACCGCGGATCTCTCTCCTGGTTTACCACCAGGTCGTACAATGGACATCATCCGTGATATGGATAGCCCACCAGGCATTCCAAAGCTCGGGCTGACATCGCGAGGGATCTTTTTGTCCCGCTTTGGTGGGGGTTGGTATGCTGACACAGATTGCGTCTTCACAGGTTGAAGCGCAGGTAGGTCACCTGTGTCTGCAGCTGGGAACGGAGGATCCAGATCAAGAGAGCCAGTCATGGAAGCACGTTTTCAGCGTGATGCCAACAGGGAATCGAGAGGTTTTGATGATAGTTGCCTAGTCGGTAACAAGCCTAGAGTCGAAAGCCAATAGCAGAAGATTTAAAAAAATGTAACCAGAGTTACGGGTTAGAACTATCTTGTGTGTATCACACAAGTGCTAAATCAGACCGCAGTATCGGATTGACTAGTACTTAGAGTGAAAACAAGATGTTGTCTTACATAATACTCTACTAAATGATTATAGCGTTGTTGACACTAAGAACACAGATGACTCCATTACAATAACAACCACCCAATCAAATTAAATCGTAAAACAACGCTGTCTACTCTATATCAATACCATGATCCAAATGCATACATTGAATATCCTGAGACTGCAAAAGATCCTATAGGATACCTTTTTCTGTAAGGGCGACCTCTAGAGGCTGTGGCTCAGTCACACAGCTGGCAGAGGGAGATCCAAAGTGTATTAGAATATATACTGACAATATCAAGGTAGCTACTCACCTGGCAAAGGGAGATCCAAAGAGAACAAGTCTGGGGATTCCCTATGCCAGGTTGGACGCTTCTGGGGCCTCTGAAGCATGGGAAACAACTGTACAGTACAACAAAACCTTAAAAACTCGAAAATTGACTAACCAAACAAGTGTGCAAACAAGGGAGGAAAACTCCGGACTTTAGAAGTCAGAAAGGCAAACTCCGGCTTATCTAAGCAGCCTGGAGTGGTGCTGAAGGGCCCACACTTGTCTGAGTGATAGCTAAAGAACCAGAGCACCTCAAAGGTTGAGAATAGTACTAACAGATAGTGTTGAAAAAGTAGTAACAGCAAAATGAGAGAATGATAGAAGAAATAAGGAAGTGAATGAAAGGAGAGTGAAGAAATAAAGAGTGAAAGAAGAAAGGAATGAGGAGTCCCCTGACATTTTCAATGTGATCCTGCAGCCTGGCATAATCCATATTATGATTTTGCATATTCTCTAGGAGAACCATCTGGACGTACTAAAGCTGGCAAAGAAGTGACATGTCCTTTACTAACTGACAGTACTGGCTCTCTAGTTCCTTGCGTAAAAATGCATTTCACATGTGAGTGGTATACTAAAATATTGTTATCTCATCCTCACTGTTTTTTTAACAGGTCAAGGTTCGAAGGTCTGCCCTCAGGCCGATGTTGATGTGCTGAGGGAACCACATACCTCTGCATCTCGAGAAGCTATTGCTGAGCGCCTTGCTAATGATCAATCAAGTCGTTTGGAGGCCTCATCTCCTGAACATGATGTCTTCTGCAAGACAGCTGCTCTTATTGCAGCTGTTTGTAAAGTTGGCTGTAGAGCACTTGAACATGAGGAGACGGTGCTATCTCAAAGTGAACAGATTCATTATGAGAATGAACAAGCTTTCATCAAAAAGGCTCAGCGAGAATACAAATCGGCCACAACTAACTGTAAAGGGAGAATTGTTCTGAAGTATAGCAATATTGATGGTCAAGAAAAGTTCTACTTGAAGTGAGTGAATTCAATAATACTTCTTTTTACTGATTATCTGAAATTGATGGCAGATGCAAGCATTATCAGAAAACCAATCATGATCATTACTTGCACTATCTTGATGATAGTTATGACTTCGACTATTTAGAAGCTTACTTCAATGAGGATGCTGATGAACTTGATTGTATTGAACATGCTGCCTTTATATCTGGTTTTGGCCCACTTGCAGAATGTTTGACAGTGTCTAACTTTTCCTCTCAGAAAGTTTGCTGTCATAAGTCATGCAATCTTTTTTCTAGATAAAGAGTGCTACTAATAACCATGTATGTAGCCTGTGATCACCGCTTGCCAAACGGTGAACTTTTCCAGCCAGAAATGATGCGTTTGCCCTGTAAGGTCAAAATACAGATCTATGAACCTATAAAAGAATTTCGATCTGCCTATCCATGGGTTTTAGTAATGTTTGCTGGTGTACACACATATCCAATACCTCTTCCTCAAAAAACACCACCACATATCCGATCTAGCATTATAGATCTTCTTCAACATCTAGGAACTGACCTTGCAGATCTTACTCCTTGACGCTTTTTGTGTCATCCCATCACCAAAGATTATCTTCAAAATTTACTCCCTCATCTGCCCTCACCTACTTTGAGTGACCTCCATGTCTCCTTGGCAAACCGTGAGCATTTGGGATATTTCATTGAACAGATCAAAAAAGACTTGTATCTAGCCGGCACAGGATGGGATGGTCAGTACACTTACAAACTACTCAATCCAAGACTGATTTTGGCAATCCAGGTGTCAAGAGATATAAGGAATGGGAGGACTCTAGCTCCAACTCCAAAGATATCTACATTTGCAAGCTCATTGAGCTTCCTTCTGAGTCGCTTGATGTTCATGCTGAAGATGAGCCTGTCAAGAAAGGTCAGAGTGCAAATGTTCAAATTATTATTTGTATGAGCAAAAAGGGCAGCCACCGTCTTTCAAAAGCTCAATATATTCAAAGCGACATTAGCTTCAAACGTGTGGTGGGATTCTATGAGTTTGAGCTTGCATGTCTTGACCATGATGCAAATACAAGTGCGCTGTTATTCTATATTGTAATAGAAACTTCTTGAACTAAACCTTTTTCAGGTGTAATCTTCTGTCGTATCTTTTTGAACCGACAAACTGCAGCTGCACATAAACAATTATTTTATGAGATTGAGCAAATAGTCAAGCTTGATACAGGAAGGGCACTTCATTGGTGCCATCTACATGGAGATTCACTAAATGATACTGATGGAATGATTCTTCAATTTGTTGCTGATCAACATCCAGGCCAGGCTAAAGGTTTGCTCTAATTAGCTTAAATCAGAAAGCTTGAATACGTACTTTGCTTGTAGGACTAGGGTTATACCTTCAAAATCTGGCTCAGAAGATAGAAGCAAAGCATGATCTTCATGAGCCTCACAGGCGTCTTGCTGACTTGAACGAGTATGAACATTTGCACTGTGTCTTTTGTCTCTGCACTGTACATGCCTATAGAAATATCCACGATGCACGTGTGACAAATGAGGTAAAAAATCTTATGCATAGCCTCATTTGCACGGTGCATCCTGACTGGAATGGGACACTTGACAAAATATGTAGCCTTGGGGGTAAAGTTGGAACTGGTAAGTGACAATAGTTGACTATGTAAATTTGCAATCTAATCTTTCTGAAAGATTGGGTAAAAAACAAACTGAATAGCAAGTTTGCATTCAAGGGACTTTGTTGGGAAAGAAGCAAAATTCCATTGTTAATCTGGAAAGCTGGCGAAGCAAATAGCAATCTCGTTGAAGGTGCCCATGCTGATGTCAATCAAGAGGGTATTAGCTGTAGCTTGTTAGGTGGTATCGCTAAAGGAAGATCTTTCGACAATATGAAGATGAAGACTATATCAGCTCTTGAGACATTAGGAATTCAGCCATCGTACAGGTCTATCCACCTTGTTGAAAATGCAGCCAAGAATTTGAAGCGTAAATATATGTATTTATATGTTCTACATCGCTTAGTTATGCTGACCCCTTGAATAGATCAAAGCCATCATAATCAACTTATAGCCGAAGATGCTAAGATCAAGGCCCATAATGTGAGAGTTGATATAGCATGAACAAGTCTTGAAAGAACATCTATGGAAATAGCAACTCTGAGTTCGCAACTGCAACATCTTAACCCTGGTTCAAACCAGTACCAACGTCTTTCAGCCACCCTCAAAAAGGCTCAGAATTCAAAGAAAAAGGCGCAAATCAGGTATAACAGAGAGGTTGTAGGTGCAGCAGTATTGAGAAACACTGGTTCAGGAAAAGTTTCCCTTGTTATTTCATAAATTGTAGTTACATTCTGTACCACATAATAAATTCAAGACAAGTAGCTTAATGTAGGATTTCGACAATATAAAGTCATGCAAGATAAGTTTGATAATATGGTAGTACAAAGTCCTTTTCAGAAGCAAGTAGTGCTAGACCTCGCCGTCAGCAGCTTCCATCTCACATGCCTTTTCCTTCCCTTTTTCAAGAGTTGGAATTTCTTCACCAAGATCCTTACAATTGCCATCGGCATCACTATGAGCCTTGTCACCATGAAAAGAGTGGCACAGATGGCAGTCTGCACACTCTACATAGAGTTCCACTCAAGAAATGCAGCACCAATAGGAGTGTCAACAAACTCCATTGCCTCAGCTGGGGCCTTAGTAAATCTGCGGAGAAGAAGTTCATCAACATGATTGAGGTCGATATAAGTCAGATTCACTACATATCTAATGTCAATGAGTGGTTAGACATGTAATATAATAGACTTACCTTCTTCGGTTGATGCACAGTTCCTGCACTGCTTACCTGCCAGGTGAGCATTGAACCCATCAACAGAAAAGGTGCATGGCAAGCAGGGCAAGTCACTGCATACTTGATGATCGTGTTGATAGCAGAAAGAGGAACACCAAGCATAGAATTGAGCTCCCGAATAACAATACCAATGTCAGTTGACACATATTGAACATGCTCAAATGTGCGAGCCAAGCATCCTGGAAAGATGTGCTCATCATATGGTTCAAGGACACAATGAGTCGTTTCGAAATTGGCAGCAGGATGACTCCATGGATGAGCTGCAGAATGTTGCCTCTTAGAATATAAAGCAAGATGCAAACATGAACTATGTACCACAGTATATTCCAAGCTTTTCGTTCAACTTGATATGGTCTCTCAAATTTTCATCTAAAATACTGTCAGTTTGTTGATTACAAGCAAATACCATTCGTACTTACCAGACTTGGCACAAGCTTCAGCAACAGTCTTCTCAAAAAATGAATGTACTATAAAACTACTTGCTTCAGCTTTTTTGGCACATGGGCGCAGGGCAGTGAATGGTTTTGTGGATGTGTACAGAGCTGAAGAAACTCTAGGGTTGATGACAACGTTATGAAGGTAGATGCCATATTTGTCAGCAATGTCAGGCGACAGAGGGGGAGTCGGGAGCTGCTTGAGTGTAAGCAGCTGAGCAACTTCAGCTTTGGATGGTGAGAAGTATGGGGTAGAAAGGTAATTGAAGTCATCTAAAACAGCATTAGAGGTGTAAAGATGGTGAATCTGTAATTACTTACATTCATATATTTCCCTTGTTTCTGCCACTTCATCATCATTTTGATGAGCTATGATAATGAGCAGAGGATTAGTACACTTGGGTATGGTTCACTTACCCATCTGCTCGGCAATCATTTGTGGATCTTGAGTGACGATGGGCTCATGCAAGAGGGGAATAACAACTGAAACGAGACTTAAGCAAAGGAGAAAGTTAGTATCAGTACAAAACTCACCTGTGAAGTCACAGATATGGTCTGTAGCCTAAAAGAAATCAACTCCGCTGTTGATTCCATATTGCCTTTTGAGATGGAGAGCCATCTTGCAATTGGGTTCACAGATGTGAGGATATTGAGGTGGCTCATATGGTATCTTTCCAAACCCTGAGGCCGCAACTTCAGTCATCCCACCATAAAGCAGGAACCTGATGGGCCTAAGGAGAATTGTCATGAGATTATAAATGGAGAAAACAAAAACCAAACCTACTTCTGCCAAGGAACCCATTCACATTGGTCATCATTGTACATGACAGGACACTTTGCCTTATTGAACTATTTGAGTTTGATTTTCAATTTGTGGAGTCTTTGTTGCTCCTTCAGATCCAATGGTGCTGGGTGGCGGTAGGGAGCCAAGTAGTGAAAATAATTGTCATGATGCATAGTTATCGAAGACGGCAAGGCAAAACAGGGCAGGAGACCTAAAGGACACAAGTTTGGGACTTAGAAACTTATAGAAAAACTAGAGGAGCCTTGTACACAACAAATTCTTCTCAAGCTCAATCATCTTTGCCTCGAAGAGCGAGAGAATGACAACAGATATGTATAAAACACAATCCGCTCATTCCAATAGAAGTATTCTGAAAATGAAAGGCCGGGTAGTCAAGATACTGACACAAGGAGAAGTTCAAGAACACATGACTGCGGTATAGTCACTGAAACAATAGGTTAGGGTTGATTAATAATTCAAGCATCAGTCATGAGATAATTGGAGAATATAGATACATACGTATCAACAGCACCAGCTCTTAGATTGATGGTTAGAACGGGCTCAGACATTAATGGGATCACTTCTGTACCTTCTTTAATGGAATTGAATAAGACAGATCGTCCATGGACCCGCTCCCATGCTTCCCCTCCTCATTACAGTGGTTGGACTATTGTTGAGTTAATAGCTTGAGCTGGTCCCTGCCCTTTGTTCTGTACTGTCTGTGTATTTATTGGGGTGTTTTTGGAGATATAATTTGTTGAGACTGCTACTAGGAGGCTGACAGTTTTCAGCCTTATGATTAAATGTTTATTTTGACTTCTGGTGCATATTGTGTCTCTGACTGCTAGTACAGCGTCATATCACTGGTTTATTGCTGAATAGTGCTGCATCATGTCATATGATTGCCTATCAATCATACTTTACTGAATATTGAAAGACACAAGATTAGCACATTTCAGTAGGAGGACTAAACAAAATACCTGTAGATAGCATCAGCTTCATAACTTTCAGGACATACATTCCAGACAGTGTGAATAACATCAGTTCTCACAATGTGCTTTATATTCTGACACTGGGTGCAAATCTGATTAGCCTTGTACTCTTACAACATGCTGCAGCTACTGTCAAAGGCTTACAATATGGTCTTTGCCTGGCATGTAACAGACAAGACTTCCTTCATGCTAATCTAATTGGCACATATGGCACACTATATCAAATCAAGTATATGTCTATTGGTTACCTCAACAATCAGGTGGCTTAAATAGCCAGCAAATCTATCATGTGGCTATGGCATTGAAAAATGGGCCACATTAGCCCACACATCTTAAAATCAATGATTGACAATGACCTGGTAACTGGCAAAATAAAACAGCCCTGAGAATTTGACCATGTGTGCAGCAGCTATACTCAGGGAAAAGCTATTTGACCTCCACTTCCTAAATCTAGCAAAACAGCATACAAGAAGAATGAACTACTTGTGATCGACCTTACTGGACCAATGTCTGTATCTATCTGGGATAGCTATACTATATGTTGGTCATTATTAAAGTCAGCTAACATTATCCAGTTGGAAAGCTTTTTAGATGAAAAGAGGAGGTAGGTGATGCTGTTTGTGACATTGTAGCTTGATTTGAACAACAAACTGGTGTATTTGTCAAAGTCATTCAAACCAACAATGGCAATAAATTCATTAAAGCTGTTATAAACAAGTTCTGTTCAATGAACAGCATTCAGCACAAAACAGCAAATCCTTACTGTCCTGAACAGAATAGAATTGTGGAATGAGCAATTGCTGTTTTTATAGAAATGACTAAATGCATGTTACATGAAGCCAAAATGGACCTACGTTATTGAGGAGAGGCATTCATGTATGCCATCTACATACACTCTATAGCCTTCATCTCAGCACTTGAAGAGCATATCCCTTATACCAAATGGCAGGAATCAGGATACAAACCTGACATGTTGCATCTACCTATCTTTGGTTTACTTAGATGGGCCTATATGCCCAAAGAAGTTCAACACAGAAAACTTGAATCAAAAGCTGTGAGGGTACATATGTTAGGATAGTGGGCTGACAAAACTAAAGAATACTGACTGAATGACCTTGAGAATGGAAAGTTGATAACCTCAAGAGACATACAATTCCATGAAGATGACACTCCAAGTGAACTAGCTCAGATCAAAGTTGGACTTACTCAATCAACCAATAAAAAAATTGATAAACTCATCAATGCTGCAATCTATCCTGAATCTGACATTCCCTACCAGATTTCTATTCTCTCTGACAGTTTAGAGAATGAGGTAATAGCTATGTTACAGGAGTCAGATAACTCCCAACAGACATTCATAGAATCAACTCCTGTGGGTCTTTAGTACCCTGAACTCTCATGTCCAAGTACACCTCCACAACATGTTTCTTCAATTGATGCTCCACCAGCATCCTGTAAATCAAAGAAATGGGATAACTTACCAAAATAAGCTCTCTACATGTGAATGACAAGTACTCAAACAATATCAGCAAGAAACCACTTTGGAAAGAAGCAATCATGTTGCATTTGTGGTGAGATCAGGATCCACAATGGTAGAAGCATTAAAGTCTGCCAAGGCTGATAAGTGGAAGAAAGCCATTGAATTGAAATATCATCAGCTAGTCGACAAAGAAGTTTTCAAAGAAGTTGATGACTGTAATGGAGTAGGCTGTCACAGCCTATAATTTGGTCACACTTGTTACAGCAACTCTTTAGTCTTTATCCTTTACCAGTCCCTATGCTTGTATAGTCACCATTCTTGCTATAAAATTGGGTCATACACACTTGGGACATTAAGGAACTGAACTCAACTTATACATTGTTACACTTTTTTTTGTGTATCCAGCTCTAGTAGCTTTGTCACACACTGTCACTGGACTATATGTAGCAGAGACTTGGCTACAACACTGCTTAAATTTGACTTTTGAACTCTTTGCTGGACTTTTGGGATGCTTTGGGCCTTCTATCAGTGTTCCTTCTTGGTTGCAGGATTAGGAGAGGTGTGGATAAGATTTGGAGGTGTTTGTGGGTGAGGAATGATGAGCTGGCATGAAGATTGGGTTATATCTTGGGAGCAAGGCCACAGTTTACCCCATCTCCTTTACCATTGTAATCTTCTCATGTCCAGGATCCTTTTGATACCTGGATGGCCCTCAACTTTTACTCTCTTCTCCTCCACCCCTGAATTTTTGATGTTTTAGTTTTCAGCAGATATTTATTGGGTGTGCTTATTTTTGGAAGCCTTTCTTGTCTTTCATATGTCTCTTTTTAGAGGCATCCATATCATCACAAAGAAAAAAAAACAAAGAGACTCACACTCAAGTTTCAGATGCATCCTAAAGGAGACGGTCTTGATTTCCTGTGCCCAGATAGCCTAGTTCAAATGGGGGTCGAGACAGATGTCCTGGGTGCCCATGGCCTTATCAATGTTAGAAGTGTTTGTGTGCTTGTTGAGTGGAAATATCCTTGTAGAGGACACTTACTGACATGTATGCTTTTGGTAATGGTGATTGCAGAACAGAACATCAACACATGTCAACACACACCAAAACTGCCAGACAACAACCACATTAGTGAGGAACTCACACACTATGGAAGATCACAACATCCTGCATCCACACAGCACAACAGGAAAATATCATTGGCCACAAAATTTCCCCCCATCTTGAACCTTAACCTTCCTTTGATCTGCCTTTGGGCATATTGCGACGTGAAACCCGTTACTTATAAATGCTTACATACAACCATGCGAGGAAACTCTACTCTATAAACTTATACAAATACATCGATACATACAAATACTGCTCCCTGTACATGGTACTGTACATCTGGCCTATCGGCCCTGCCTCTTAGCTCAGTATTGTAGCTTGCCGGTGGTAACAGAATTCATCATCATCATCATCCATCACTCGCTCAGTTGTGTAT
>QGOA01012190.1:0-32450 GCA_003313075.1 Termitomyces sp. MG16
CCTGTGTAAAAATGACAAACAATTTAGTAGAGATGGTGTTGGGTTGAAAGAGGGGAAACAAGTGGATCTGTGTCCTGTCTATGAAGATGAATGGATCAAATGAATTTATAAAAATGGCGTCTTTTGACCAATCTATGTGTATACTATGAGGTTGCAACCAGTTTCAGTGGTTCAGTAGAATATTTGTCAATTGATATTCAGTATTGTGTGGAGTGGCAGGTTTGACTCCTCTAGTATACCTTAATGACATATAATGGTGTCTTTCATCAACCATGTTCCACAGTTGCTCAATGGATTGCTTGGTTGTGAATCAATGGATGACATTACTGATTGCCTTGCTTGTCCTGACCATTACCTTGCACGATGGCGATGCCGTGATTGCGTTGGGTCAAGAATATTCTGTTGCAGATGTTTCCGCTGCACACATGACTCCAACCCATTTCACCGACCTGAAGTATGGAATGGTAGATATTTCCAACCAATAAATATGTCGGATACTGGAGGGTATTTCTATATCCAACACAATTCATTGCATGCAAACTGTCATCAAGGGAAGGTCAGGGTCAGGGCTCTTGAGGACCACGAGTGGAAAAAGGACATTCAGGAGCAAGAGTTTCTATGACTCAAATATCAACTGGATGTTGAACTTCCATCAGCGGATAGCGACCCAGGACATCTGGCAGCGCATCTATCCATGACTTCAGATTTCCTGAGCAGACTTCAGGATGCCAGCCTTGATCAAATCATGGAAGAGGAAGAGCAACAGAACCCAGAGAATAATGTGCCAATAAAAGATATTCCAGAAGATCAGCCAGCCACAAATGGGTTCCGTATGGACAGATATGATTGCTTTGGGAATCCAATACAATGGATTGTTCACACAACTGGAGTACACTACATCACTGTCATTTCATATGAGTATTCTGAGATGGATGTCTTGGTGGAGGATACCATCCGCTTGCAGCTGGTCCCCAGTACATTTGATCAGACACAAACATATTTTATAACGGCTGTGCTGGATGACTTCTGTCTGATGAATCTAGAGTGCAAAGCATCCACCTACCAGTACTGGCAGAAAATTGCAAGAATAACTTCCCCGATTGCTTCTTCTGGTGAGGTGGATAACCTTTACTGCGAGCTACAACAAATTTCTCATTCATGGCGGTGGCTGAAGAAGTTGAAGTGGGCAGGCTTTGGCCATGATGAATCAAGGCATCCCATGGCACCAGACCATGGTGAACTTGCAATATTCTGTCCAACTTGTCCCCAACCAGGAGTCAATCTTCCATCCAACTGGGAAGAAGATCCTGTCCGGTGGAAGTTCAATCCTTCTTTAATGATGGGCGGCAACTTCAAGGTGGATCATGTCCGACATTCTAATCCTGCTCATGATGTATGGCATTCAGAAGGCGGTGGTATGATGGCCAGAAGGGATGAGCTCACCCACTATCTCAAGCATGCAAAGGAACAGCCAACGGTGAGTGACATTCTTTAACTCTACCTGTCCGCCGTCCACTCATCAATTCAATCCTGTCCGTCGGCTGTCTGCTGGACCTTCATCTGTCCAGGAAGCAGCTTGTGAAAACACATTCAAAGCTATTGAAAAGGCCCTAATGATGAACAAGTTATGCAACATTACTGGTATTGTTGCAATGGCATGTACATGGCATGGCTGCTTTGCTCTTAATAGTGTAACAAACTTGACCCGTGGTGAAGACCAGGTTTACACAGACTTTTCCATCACACAGGCAGTTAAGATGACCAACATGGATGGGATTTAGCATCTCCTACTGGTATATGACATAGCATGTCAGTGGTGTGTCAAATTTTCTGAATGGCTTGCTGAGGCCAGAGAAGTCCTGCCAGATAATCTACTTGTAGACTTTGCAATAGGACTTCTTCATGTCCATAGGCATAAGAAGGATTGTTTTTTTCGCTTTGCCCCATCCTTCATTCCTGGGGCTGGTCATTTGGCTGGGGAGATAATTGAAAGTCTCTAGTCTACACTAAATGAAGTCTCACAGATGGCCCATATGGCTACCTTGGCACATCAAGCAGAAATCCTTGACAATCACATGTGTGACTCAAACTGGAAGAAGCTGCTTGACATAGTTCCATTCCTATGTTAAAAGTACAGGACTGCTGTTGAGATGAGAGATGCAGTCATTCAATATTTAACCAAGTGATCTGTTAGAATATCAATGGATTTACTAACAAGCTGGGAAGCTGGAATAGCTAAGGCAGAAAGGCTCAGAGAGGAGGAAAACTGTAAAGCAATGGATATTCTGAAAGCTCATACAATGACCTTTAATAGTGCAAATGAAGACCGAATGGCAGCAGACAGTAGAAACCACTCAACAGATGTTGCAGCAACAGATATTCATTCCTTCTGGATTCAACTTGCCCTTGATATTGAGGAGCAGCAGTAAGGTCTATTGCTGATGGCCCAACCTATTTCACTAATTGGAAGCTCAGAATTGCAATTCAGAACCAGGTTTGCCATTTGAATTGGCATGTAAGCAATGATGATTGGCAAAAGGTCAAGGCAGAAAGAGAACTATTAAGGGTTTGACTCAATGTCCTTGCTGCTTCTCAAGTAGAAGGTGGACTGCTTCCCTGGAACCAGATAAAGTTTTCAGAGCCTTTGACAACAATGAAATGGCAGAAGATGGTGATGATGCCCAAAAGTAGATCAGTAGCAGATACAGTTTACGGCTACTGACCTGAGTAATAATGCGTTGGATGCGCTAAGATTGAGGGAGTCCTGGGCAGTTCCCAGAGAACAAGTCAGAAAAAGAGTTAAATGGCAGGATTTGGTGGAAGTCAATAACAATAGTTGGCAAGGAAATGTGGTAAGGAAGCTGTGCCAATAATGAAGTGCGCTTAAAAAGGTAGGAAGACAAACACGGTTAAATGTGGCAAGAAGACACAGGAAGGAAACTAGGAGCTTAGAGATGACTAAGCTGCATTATGCCTGCTATAAGTGCAAGGCACATAGGTTCTGTGAGCGTAACTGCAGCAAGCAGGCTAAGAGTGTTCAGACAGTTGGCGACTATGTACTTAATCAGCTCAAGAGAAATCTGAACTGTAGGGTGAACTGAGGGGTGTAAAGTGGGGTACTCTGTTCTGTTCTCTAACTAATGACAATGGTAAATATTTATAGTATAATATGAGTTCACCGTCGCTAAGCGGCTAAGCATTGCCAAGGAGCAGCAAACTGACAAGAATGTAAGTAGTCATCATGCATTAACTAAATACTGGGAAGTTAATGAGAATGCTGTCTGTCCAAGTAACGAGAATGCGCTAAGCGATGCCAGGCACCAAGGTGAAATGCCAAGCTGTCAGTCATGGAGAAATGCCATCATTCCCACTCATAAGCGCTGCCGCTGACTAATGAGGCCACGTGCTGCCTGAGTGATGCTATTTGTCAATGTTTGCCAACGGCATATTGCCTGCTGTCACTTGTCATTCCTGCTGCCATTGGTGCTATCACTGATTGGGTATGTCTCTTGTAGTGCATGGCCATCAGGAATGGCTTAAAATAGATAAAACACGTGCGCCAAGTTTGGAATGCGTGCAGCAAGATTTCCGGAGCTGATGCTGAGCTTGCCGTTGATGCACCTAACCTGTGTGGAGTCCTATCATCTCCCCCCAACTGAAAAATTGACTGTCTCCAGTCACCAAAATAGTTACCGTTACCAATTTGTGACTGGTGGCCCGTGCATCCCCTGAAATCTCCTTATAGTTCTAGCGCATAAGCTTGGACTTCACCTCTTTTTCTGAGAAACCCCTGGCGCTCTGTAAATTTATGTTTTCCCAATTTTCAACTCTGCTTGTCATCCTGTCGCAAGAGGCCTAAGATGTGGCCTATGCATATATCACCAAGACAAATACATTTATTAGGTGTATTGAGGGTGTGGACATGGAGGCGCCTCCAAACCTGGTCATTGCTGTTATGAAGTTGTTGGAGCGCTGGCTGGAAGTGAGAGTTTTAGGTGTGGGGTGGGATTGGGAGATCAAAGTGTGAGAATGGTGCCATTCACGGTACGTTGACAACCGTGGCACTGAGTGGTTAGCGTCTTTCTCCAGATTTGTAAGTTTCTATCAGTATTTGCTGCCTTGTTACTGATTGAGTCCCTAGGCACCTCCTGTCCCCACTATTGAGGACGAATTGGAGGATATCATTTCTGGTGCCTTGCCAATAACGGTAAGCACTCCTGCGCCTGAGTAAGTATCTCTGATTTTGATTTCTAACTTAGCTGTGGTTTGATCTGTCTCCTCATAGCAAACAAGAGGTGTTAGCGCCTCTTGCTAACTTGCAGGTGGATGCCAAGATGGTGGCTATTTGCACAGATGTCCTGGAAGAGGCTTCCTGTGATGCTAAGGAGAGGACTAGAGCATAGGAGGAACGTGAAGCCACTGGCAAGGAGGAGGAGGTCGTCGGCAAGGAGAAGGCGCCTGTCATGAAAAGGCAGGAGTCCATGGTTGCTCGATCAAGCAAGGGTTCCCACACCAGCAGTGCCCAGAGCCCAGCACTGCCAGCAAGCAGAATGAGTTCTCCAGTCAAGCCAGATAAGACTTTGAAAAAGAAGGTAAGCCTCATCCTCTCTTACTGCTGCTGCGTGTTGCCAATCGACTCTTTTAGTCTCATAAAGGGAAGGCCCCTCAATATGCGGTAAGTGGTTTTCAACTGTGCTTGTGCCTTTACTGACCATGAGATAGATTCCTACCCAGTCCTCCTTTGATGATAAGGAATTGAAGGTGTTGCTCTTGCTGTGACAGGAGGAAGTAACTTTGGATGAGAGGATCGAGGCAGGAGTGGAACTCTCAGAAATGAAGAACAAGCACACAGTGGACTTGGCGACCCACAAAGAGTTCAAAGACTCGCAGGGAGTGGTAAGCAACTCTTCTCTTCTTATAACTTTTTTCCAACTTAGCTGATCCCAGTGCGACAAATGTTGGGCTGACAATGATCCCAAGAGTTGTTGGTTTCCCACTGGTGCTCAACCTTGCTACCAATGCGGCACTCTCAAACGTGCTTGTACCATTGACAGCGCCAAGAGTCATGAGCAAGGTGGGGCACCAGACATCATTGTGGAGAGGACCTTTTCTCATGCAGTTCTGGTTAATCGTGCAAGGCAGTTTGTAGAGAGGCAAAGGACAGAAGTTGCTGCTGGGAGGGCAGCAGGCATCAGCAAGTCCTCCTTGGCGCTACCAACATGTCAAGAAGAGGAATCTAAATCTGTCAGCAAGTATGGCGCTGGCAAGCGCCTAGAAAAATGCAAGGTCTCTTCTCCCAGTAAGGGTAAGGCAAAAGCCAAACATGTCCACATCGAGTTGCCATCTCCCTCTCCAATTGCTGAGGACAGAGAGATGAAAGAACTGGAACAGGCTCTTGCTGCAAGCCACCTGCCCCCTCCTATCAATGAGGCCAGGCCCAGTCAATTGCTGTCCCCAATTGACTTGTTGGAAGGCGCATCTGCTGGCCCGTCTAATGTTGGCACTCAAATGGGGTTGGCAGTGGAGGATATCAAGATGGAGGCACCTAAGGGCCTCAAGGAGTCAGAAGGGACAGGCCAGGAGTCGCCAGAGAAGGAAGAGGTAGATGCTGGAAACAAAGATGCTGAGGGCGACTTGGAGGAGACGTTGCAGGAGGCCCCTAGCAATCTGCAAGAGCCAGTTAATGTCATTCTTCCTGCCCCCTGGACAAGCAGGGGGGGAGAGGACTTGGCAACTCAGCACTAGGTTACCTCCAGTATCCCTTTGTCTTGGACTCCCCAACCTCAGCCAAGGGTTACCAGAGATGCCCACCAGTGGTTGGGGGAAGATTTAGTGTATTCCGTGGTGGCCTTGTATCCTCCCCAAGTCCTGGAACGCATGGCAACGTGCGTGGCAGGGATGCATGCAACTTTGGTTTGGGAGAGGGAAAGAGTGCGGGCCCAGTTGATGGCTTCCTGTCTCTGCTATTCCAACCTGACATGAAGCCTGAGTATCTTACAAGACTACCAGGCTGATTGCCAAGACGCCTTGGAGTGGCAGGCCGCCAACCAAATCCCAGCTGAAGATCTCCTGCCCCTTCACAACAATTCTGTGTCCCTTACCAATGCTGAAGAGTGATGGAGTTCCACGTAGATAGGCTGTCTATACATATTTGTTCTTGTAATTGCCAACCATATACCCATTCTTGCCACCTTGCCATAGAATGACTTTAAAAGGTCAACAACTTGAAGCGTTTATTAGAAAATGAAGTAATTATAACATAAAGACAGCGATTCAAGTGAGATACAGCAAGGGAGGTCACAAACAAGGGACTTAGCAAGATTTCAAGGAAAAGAGAAACACTCAGTAGATCATCATATAGAAAAACCCTTGGCAAGAGTTGTGCAAGGCGCTAAACGTTGGCAGCATGCTAGCGCTGCGTCTTCAGTATATAAGAAAAGAATATCTGTGAAGTATAGTACTGTAAGCAGTACAAGTAAGTAAATGAAAGGATGGGCTTATCAAATTTTTATAACGTTTTTAGTCATTTTCTTCTTCTTCTGTTATGGTCGGCAAGTTGTCATTGTCTAGAAGCTCTGTTTCTTCCAGCTCCCGGAGCTTGGCAGTATCAATATCTAGCGCTTCAAGTGGCAAGTCCAGGTGTTCCCTGGCAAGGTATGGTAATAGTCAGAAAGTGGCAACAGGCCTATGGAGTACTGATCCATCTAATTTACAAAGGACGTAAGCGCCTCTACGGTTTTGAGAGATAACTACCAATGGCCCTAGATATTGTGGGCGCATCTTCCTGTTATAGAAGGTCTCAATCTTGGAGTTGCGTATAAGTACTAGCGCACCCCTTGGGAAGTTGTAGTCCTTGATGGTAGTGCTATGGTCAGCCTCAAACCTAAGTGCAGCTTGGCACCGAGCAGCAAAGACGGCTTCATAAAGTCGCTCCAAGTCCTCACGCCGTTGCTGGAGGTCAATAGCATGCCTGGCAATGAGGTCAGTAGACACTAAGATGCTATTGGGAGCAGGCTGAAGATACGTCGCTTCGATGATGTTGGCAGGTAGCAGGGGGTATGTGCCAGTAGCTGCATAATAAGGAGAACAACCCATGCATTTATGGATGGTGACTCTTTCTGACCAAAAGACTGAATATGTTGCTTCACTCCAATGGGACTCATTGCCATTGACGGCCTTGAAGAGTGCTTGCTGCATGTTGAAGTGGGGTCATTCCACCAATCCGTTGGCATGCTTGTTGTAACCGGAGACTCGAATGTGGTGGATATTGTACTTCTTGGCAAGGTAAGTCAATGCCTTAATGATAGGCGCACCATTATCCATGACAATCTCCCTTAACACTCCTCACTGGCAAATGATGTCCTCAAAAAGCCACTTGGCAACGGCATTGGTATTCTTGCGTTGGAGCATGCAAAACTTCAGCCAATGGATTAGCAAGCAGCATCTCTGGATGATATACTTATAGCAACCAGATTTAGGCATATACATGGTGTCAATGTAGATCTTGCTGAACAAGGATGCTGGTGTGGTGATGGTAGGCGGGATAAGCACTTGTCAAGTCTGCTGAATCTGGCAAAGGTGGCAGCTCCTGATATACCAGGTGACGTCGGCGCTAACGTGTGGCCACCAAAAATGCTCCAAGAGAGTGGCTTGGGTAGCATACAAACCTCTGTGACCAAGTTTGTTGTGCATAGTGCATAAGATATGTAGGCGACTGTCCTGCTTGATGATCAACTTGTGAGCACCATCGCAATGTTGTTGCCAGAGACAATTACTGGTAAAGAAGAAGTGAGTTGCATAGCAAATAAAGGTTGCGTACTCATCATTGCTAAGGTTCTCTGGGCACTTAAGGTCTTGTATCCAATGCTCCATGGTTAAGAGGCACTTATCTTCTGCTTGAGCTTTGATGGATTGGGTTACCATGTTATAGGTAAGTTGGCAACTATCTTCTCTAAGTGGCCGAGGTTCCTGTACAATCCTTGCTGGAGGGGAATCCTGACTAAGGATTCTTGCCATGTAGAAAGTAAGTGGAGCTCTAAAGGTGTTGGATCAGTAAGGGACAATGGGGTAGAGGCAGATGGTGGTAGATTGTTGCCAATGCAGAAGGTGGATGGGTTGTTGAATAAAGTGCATAAAGCCATGTAAGCAGTTGACTCAATCTTCAAAATTGCTATTGTTGTTTGGATCAGTTGCCGGGTTGCCAGGTTGCTGAGGTTGCCTAGAGAGACCATCTGGTCCATGGAAGGTGCCCTTAACGTGAACCAGCTCAAAGTGAAACATAAGGATAGCTACCACCCAATGGTTCATGCTAGCAGACGGCTGTATGTCAGGATTCTGTAGCATACCCTTAATGTATCTAGCATCCACCTCGACATTAAGGTTGTGCACACCAATAAGGTACATCCTTAGCACCTGAAACACTTTGAAGAGCCCATAGAGCTCCAACTTTGGCTGACTGTAGCGTGATTCCCGGTTGTTAAGCATGATGAATCCAAAGCGGTTGTAACAGCGTTGTTTCTAGTTGTCACTAAGGCACTGACAAAGAAAGTAGCCAACAGCAATATATGAAGTGTCAACAGCTAAAATAACAGGGTTGGCAGAGGCATAGTCAATAGGGATGAGTGGCTTGGCGTCTTTTAGTGCTTTGACGAGATCCCGTTAGGAGTTGACTTGGTCAGGGCCAAATTCAAAAGGCTCATTAGCCCATGTGAGTCAGGTAAGATGATGGGCATGATAGGCAAAGTTCTCGACGAATATACGGAGGACACCAATGGTGCCGAGGAAGGCGCAAACTTCTGATAGGTCATGGCAAGGGCCCCAGTGCTCAAGAAGCGCTAGGTGAGACTCGTTGAGAATGCGACCAGCAGGAGTGCATATATGCCCAAGAATTTTGAACCTGGGCACACAGAGAAGGAGCTTGTGACCGCTAAAGGTCCCTCTGCTATACTTCATGTGCTGGAGTACCCAATTGAGGAGCTGGAAAAAGTCCCAAAGTGCTAAGCATATGTTGTGATTGTTGGGATGCTTCTCCGGCAAGCCATCAATGAGTTGCCAGTCTTTGGGTCCTTTAACGCCAACGTTGTCAATGAAACTGAGGACATTATGGGGGATTTTGGGTTGGAGGATGAATGTGATGTTGTCATGAAAGATAGGGACTAAATTAATCCAGCCCATAGGGAGGGTGACTAGGTGCAAGGTGCCAAACAGAGTTTGGAACGTGGTAAGGTCTCGGGAAGAGGGATGGATCAGGCGCTCATTGTAACCAACATACAGATCAAGAGTGGCGCCACAGATGTGCCTAGCAAAGAATTTGGCAATGTGGTCAGGAAATGGAGGCACGCCAGAGTGTCAAATGGTGACCCTATTTAGTGGTTCCAAACTGTGAACTATACACAAATTACCATTCTTCCTGAGTACACAGAACTAGCGGGAGCAATAAAAGCTATTAGATGGCTTGTAGATGCCAGCCTGTATCTTGGTGCATATAATTTGGCAGACCTTGGCCTCGATATTGGGCAGCAAGGGTCTGTTATGTTCAGTCCATGGCACATGAGGAATAGTAGAAATTACCACAGGTGGGAAGAAGTCTGTGTACAAACTGCTGTGTTCAGAGTCCTCTCAAGTGAAGGCTTGGTTCTGCTTAGCGACAAGGTCGGTAAGGACATCTATTTTGTCCTTAGTGAGGAAACCAGTGTTGTGGTTCTTGGCAAATTGCTGTTGGTGTTCAGCAGTAAAGCATCCTGTTGGTTGGAAGGGTGTCAGTTGTGGCATGAGAGTTGGGATGTCAGCAAGAGGATTGCCAAGGATATGGCGTTCAATGCGGAAAGATTCAGGCAAGTGGGCGGCAATGAGTTTGGTTTTAAGTGCAACTGGCTTATATTTCTTCTTTACCTGTACTCCTTTCCTTTTAGGAATGTTAGTATTATTATAAACTGGGGCAAAAAGGGGGTCAGGGTCAGTAGCAAGTGAATGGGAAGCGGAAAGTCCAAGAACAGCAGGAGCAGGGGCTCTGGGAAGAGTAGTGAGATATGTGTCTTTTGTAGCAATTTTCTGGAAGGAGTCTGAGGCAATAAGGTACAGGTAGGCAAGAGAAGAGTCGGTAATGTTTTGTGGAGTTTTCTGGGGATTTTCAGTGACAGAATCAGGTATAGTAGAAAGTACTTCAGTATCAAGAAAGGCCATTTGCAAAATATGTACAAGACCACTGGCGTAGTTATATTCTAGCGTTAGTACTACATCTCTGTGATTATTGCCAATCACCTCAATGGTTTGTGAAAGCACCGATGAGGGTGTTCACTAGTGTGATGCTCAGTGAATTCTGGTAGCTTGCCATGTGTACCTTTTTGCTGTCTCCTAAGAAATGTCGGTACTGTGCATTAGATGCCAGAATTGGGGTAGCTAATGGTCAAAGTCATTTCTTCATCAGTAAGAGTCTTCACCATGGAACGCGCTAAGACGTCGAATAGTCAGCCGAGGAGGAGGTTGTAAGCAGAAGAACGTAGGATGTGAATCTGAAGATAAAATGTGATGTCATCAATGGTGCATGGTACATTCTTAGCAAGTCCAAGCAATCTGTCAATGGTACCATTAGCACTTTGCATGTTCAGAATAACATTGGGATCATAAATCAGTCCTAGCTCATTAGCGACTTCGGCAGCCATAGAGATGATCTGAGAGCCACTATCCACAATGGCTTCTACCTCACTCTTGTTGTCGACGGTAAGCATCACTGATCTGATGGCATGAGAGTCCTGGGTGACAGTAAGAATGGCAGGGTCCTCTCCATGCTCTAGCAACCTCATATAAGTTTCTACAGGGTCGATTGAGGTGGCGTTAACAACAGATTCAGCTGAGAGACTGTTGGTGCTTAGGGTGACAGGAAGGTCAGTAGTGATGGAGAAACTAGGAAGTGCATCATCCAGGTCATTGACTTTGGTAACAGTAGTCACTAAGGGGCATCAAGGAGTAACGGTTGTTTTGACTTGGTTCTGGACATCAGGCATGATGCTGCAGAGTTCCTCTACCAACAGTGTAACTGGCATTTTTATAATGCAGCTAAAGATGTGGTTGGATTTCTTGATGTCAAAAATTGGTGCAGTGGGGTGGTAACCACCTTCAGGGCGTTTCTTTGGAGCGGCAAAGTTACGTTGGGTGGAAGCGTGATACCTATCGGATAGACCAGCATAAGGATGGAGAGGTGGTAAGAGAGCATCAGGAACAGGATTGGATGTTGGTGGTATGGCAGGAGCAGGTACCACAGATGTTGATGAAGAGGCAGGAGCAGGCGGAGCGTTAGAAACTGAAGTCACAAAAGGGTCGCTAGTGGTCAGCATCGGCTTATAACCATGAAGAGGCTGCTTAGGCTGTTTAATCTTGACATTGTCAAATACCTGATCCTTAAGCGAGTTGAGCTCCTGTTCCAGCTTGGAGATGCGCTCTTCCCAACAGAAGCTGGGATGGTCACCAACGCTGTCGAAATGCAAAACCTTGTATATCATCTGTTGTTGTGCTGCCTGGTCGGGATCGGGATTGGCATTGCCTGAAAGTATTTCTGTAACGATTTGCCCTGGATTGCACCTGTGCCATTCATCTACCCATTCCTGGTAGGTCTTAAGCTCTGGGTAGTTCAGGATGATGGCGCCAGTAGTCAATACCACCTTGCCATCAATAGCCCTGTGTACTTTACCTTGCTGAATATAGTTTTCCAAGGTGGTGCAGCATCCTCATGTCATGGTATGCCCAATTTCACTGCAGAAGTGGCAAAGGTTGGATCCAGGAACATTAGTGATGCGGTTGGCAATCATACTGGTGGCTATCATTGTCTCAATTTGAGTAATAGCGGAGGTGACAGCAGTGTTGATAGCAGCATTGAGGTCTTCCTTCTTGACAAAGTTGGCAGGGGAAGGAGTGGCAGGGATTGGGATGGAAAGGATACCATTGGGGTGCTCAGGTGGAGTTGTCCTAGCACGTTGCATGCCAATGCCAATGCCTGTGTCAGTACCTTTCAAAACCCATTTTCCTGCCTCAAAGACATTGGCAACTGCATAAGATTCCTCAGGATAGTGGGTTGGTTGTATGATTTCCAAACGCCTAGCAATACGAGTCCATAGTGTCAAAGGACTCCTCATTCCTTTCTTCTCTCACTCTTTATTCCTTCACTCTCCTTTTATTCACTTCCTTATTTCTTCTATCATTCTCTCATTTTGCTATTACTACTTTCTCAACACTATCTGTTAGTACTATTCTCAACCTTTGAGGTGCTCTAGTTCTTTAGCTATCACTCAGACAAGTGTGGGCCCTTCAGTACTGCTCCAGACTGCTTAGATAAGCCAGAGTTTGCCTTTCTGACTTCTAAAGTCCGGAGTTTTCCTCCCTTGTTTGCACAGTTGTTTGGTTAGTCAATTTTCGAGTTTTTAAGGTTTTGTTGTACTGTACAGTTGTTTCTCATGCTTCAGAGGCCCCAGAAGTGTCCAACCTGGCATAGGGAATCCCTAGACTTGTTCTCTTTGGATCTTCCTCTGCCAGGTGAGTAGCTACCTTAATATTGTCAGTATATATTCTAATACACTTTGGATCTCCCTCTGCCAGCTGTGTGACTGAGCCACAGCCTCTAGAGGTTGCCCTTACACATAGCGAGGTTGGAATGCCTTGTTGGAATAGGCGACGCTCCTCGTTGATGTAGAGTTTGCCGTTCTGTAATAGCCATCTGGCGACCTTCTGGAATTCCCGGTAGTACGTGGAGAATGCGCCAAGGGAATGTGTGCTGTTATTAAAAGAGTCCTGTATGAGTTTGTGGAGTGTGTTTACCATGTACCGGGTAGCTTCCTCAGTGCCAGGATAGAGTTTGATGACTGCTGTTTTTCATTCTTTGTAGGTAGTGCCAACAGCCTGTTGAGTGCCAGGTGCTGGAGCGGCAAACTCAGAAAGTCCAGTTCAGGTTTTTGCCGTGTCATATGAAACGTAGTGTGCTGTGTATTCCTTCATTTGAGTGAGGTCGGTAACCCCACAGTCCCTAAACAAATATTCGAGTTCCTTAAAATATTGAGAGAGTTCCCGTGGTTTGGACTCATTCCACTTTGGCACAGAGAAATGGTTGCGCAGCAGCATGTGCTGGGGATGTGTTTCTATAGCAACTGTACTGCCATGCAGTGGAGATGATAGCGGTGATGGAGTTCTGAGAATTGGGAAAGAGGTTATGAAAATTGGTGATGGAATTCTAGGGATTGGCGACAGGGTAAGGGAAATAACAAGCTGAGAAAGGAGAGTTAAAGGAGTAGAGGGGGTAATGGGTTGTGGTATGGCTAGTGGTGATGCTAAGAGATCGTCGGCACTAAAATCAAGAGTGTGTGGGAAAAGACCAGAAAATTCATCTACAGTGGCGTTCTGTAGTTTCTGTGCAAGGGACAGACCCGGTAGGGCACCAGGGTGGGAAGGGGCTATGCCTTCTGCCGACTGCTCTAGCAGATGGCACCTACGCTGGAGATAAGTTTCTGGTGGAATTCTGCCCTAAAGATCCTTGCAGTGGGCTCCAATTTGATGATGCCCAAAAGTAGATCAGTAGCAGATACAGTTTACGGCTACTGACCTGGGTAATAATGTGTTGGGCACACTAAGATTGAGGGAGTCCCAGGCAGTTCCCAGAAAACAAATCAGAAAAAGAGTTAAATGGCAGGATTTGGTGGAAGTCAATAACAATAGTTGGCAAGGAAGCTGTGCCAATAATGAAGTGCGCTTAAAAAGGTAGGAAGACAAACACAGTTAAATGTGGCAATGTCACGACCCCTCCCCTCCGGGCCCACCCCGGGACACCCCTGGAACACCATCCGGGACCCTCCCTTCGACCCCACAAGACATGCCCACCATCACGACCGCCGACACCACCATCACACGTATCAAGGACCGCCATCAGCCGCCACCAGCCCCAATCAATGATCAGATCACGCGATTTGTTCCCAGCCATCACGCATCACACATCACAGCTCCATCTGCGCCAATTGATCGCGTGCCCCACACACGTGATCCCGGTATGCAGCCCCTGCCGCTACTCAATGACCCTCGGAACCCATCCCAGACATCCCGGAACCCCGAGACCCAGTCCCGTAGTACTTATAGCATAGTTCCCTGTTGTATTCACTAGTCTTGATATTACATACACTGTTACTTTGCATTACTTGGATTGTTGCATGCCCTCTATTTGACTGATATGCATTGACTGGCACGCTTGACTGGCACGCTTGGATAATTGCGTGCTCTAAGACTGGTACGCCCTTCGCAACTTTAACTTACTAACTTGGTCTCGTCTTAGAATCTCCGGTTCACGACTCGACCCCCACCCAAACTCCCCAGTTACTCATCTACCCAAAACCCCGGACTAAGTCCCCTCTCCTGGGATTTCCCTGTCCATGTCTTGAACTCCGGAGTCCTAGCCCTGAAGTTCCAGACACGAGTATCCATGGGTCAAGTTTGCATTGTAAGGGCGATTGCTTTCCCAGAAAGCCCCCGACTCAGTGGAACCTGACAGGCAAGAAGACACGGGAAGAAAACTAGAGGCTTAGAGATGACTAAGCTGCGTTATGCCTGCCATAAGTGCAAGGCACATAGGTTTTGTGAGCGTAACTGCAGCAAGCAGGCTAAGAGTGTTCAGACAGTTGGTGACTATGTACTTAATCAGCTCAAGAGAAATCTGAACTGTAGGGTGAACTGAGGGGTGTAAAGTGGGGTACTCTGTTCTGTTCTCTAACTAATGACAATGGTAAATATTTATAGTAAATATGAGTTCACTGTCGCTAAGCAGCAAACTGACAAGAATGTAAGTAGTCATCATGCATTAAACTAAATACTGGGAAGTTAACAAGAATGCTGTCTGTCTAAGTAACAAGAATGCGCTAAGCGATGCCAGGCACCAAGGTGAAATGCCAAGCTGTCAGTCATGAGGAAATGCCATCATTCCCACTCGTAAGTGCTGCCGCTGGCTAATGAGGCCACGTGCTGCCTGAGTGATGCTATCTGTCAATATTTGCCAATGGTGTGTTGCCCGCTGTCACTTGTCATTCCTGCTGCTGTTGGCACTATCACTGATTGGGTACGTCTCTTGTCATGCATGGCCATTGGAAATGGCTTAAAATGGATAAAATGCATGTGGCAAGGTTTTTGGAGCCGATGCCGAGCTTGCCATTGATGTGCCTAATCTGTGTGGGGTCCTATCAATGGATAGCCAGCAGATCCGCTGGTACCACTGGCAGATAACCTTGAACCAATGGATGTAGTTGTTCCAGAAGATTTTGAAATCTCCTTCTCATTTATGATCCATGGGTAATGTCTCACCATTAACAATGATAGAGTGCAATATGCACTTGATTCAAATTGAAAGGCTTCTGCAAGCCCTTTAGGAATTCATTGCAGAGAAATCATTCCTATATTCTCACATTGTCTGGGTTGCCCCAAGCAAGAATGTGAAAACTCAAGCTCATGCATCTTTTTAAAAAATCCAGGCCTCAATCCTGATGAAGACTTGTGCCTATGCGCAATGCTGCAGTGCTCTGCTGCAACTAGGATTGGACCCCAGCATTCAGAAAAAGTATCTGGTTCTACAGAAAGTAGATTTGAATGCAAGCACAGCTATACAAAAACTCAACATTCCTGGTTCATCAAGGATCAAGGTATCTTGGATGTGGCATTCTAATTCTGATACAGAAAATGAATCTGCAACTATTTCTGAATGTGAATCCTCTTGTTAACATTTCTGTTACCATTACATCTGTTCATGAACATATCTCTTTAGTTGATTGTGTTCATTATCTACATGCTAGAGCACAATGCAACAGATGAACAAAGGAATGTCAGCTTGTCATGAGTGAAATGGAGTGGACAGTTCAGTATTTCTTCAACCAGGCAGATATTTGGTTGAAGCATGGTATGTCAGTGAAAAAAAGAGGTCTCTAGTCATATGTCCACAAAAAGGTGGCCATGTGGCAAGAATTGGCCTCAATAACAATTGATAAATTTAGGCGAGTGCTTTCTGATTTTATTTCCTCCCAAACTGCAAGAGATCTACTGTGAAAATGATAGATGCAGAGATGGATTGAACTGATAGATGCAGCTTGCTGCCATCAGTGGATGATTGGAACAGATTTGTAACAGTCACGTGCAATGAAATTGTTGAAAATCACTTTTGTTTACAAGGCATAAAAATCTGATACATAGCAGTATCTGCTTCTACAAGCAACAGTGCAATGGCATCTACCTCTGTACCACACAATGTCATGTCTCAAACTACTGTACTAGAAAATTTGCAAGAGGTTGTTGACTACATTGAGTCATGCCTCATTGCAGCACTTTCTATATTTGGCAATCTTGCACCAAGTCTTGAAGCAGAAGAGGCATGGATTATCCAGCATCTAGACAAGGAGTTGGTAAGATAACTTCAAAATGTGTAAATATAGTATGATCTGAATGTAGGCCATAGAACTTTGTATTGTCATATCTGAGGGCTGCATCACTGAATAATGTGGTCTGCAATGTCCCAGACATTATCAAAAGCATGAGCTAATTTTTCCCTCTCCAAAATCAGCAAACTTTGCCCACAAAGATTTTGGAGTTTGATGGCTATCAAGGTCTTATCAGGAATCTGTATGGCTGTGATTGATGGAACCACATTGGCCAAGAAGATGTTCAGATCTTAAGCAATGAAACACTGAAGCATTGCTTTCTTGTACATCAGCAAGGCTTTCACTTTCTTGAAAGCTTCTTGGCATGCAACTGCCAGTGATAGGCTTCTACTTGGACTGAGCACATTAAGGGACATTATAGGTTGACCAACACTTGACATACTGGAGACTCTAGCAACCAGTTTGGATACAGAGCAGCTCTAGCTCTGTCGCTCTATTACAAGACTTATTCATTTACTTTAATCACCAGTTATCAGTTCTTCAGCACACTCCATTCATCTACTTCAAGAATTGAGGAGGCTCAGAACTTATAGCATTGGCATGATGGCAGGGAGTTGACTCTGATCAAACCCTAATCAATACTAAAAGGGATTAACAGTTGGCACTGTCAATCACTGAAACACCTCAATCAGAAGTCTAAAGAAATCAATGATGACGAGACAGGACACATGCAGATCCGACATTCAAATCTATCAAAAAGATGGTACAATATTTAGCGCCAGAATTAGCACTCACAGCGTCTGTTGAGGATTTTCTGACCATACTCTAAAATGGCCTGACCAATTAAATTACATCAAAAAGTGAGCAGACTCGTACAATTTCTAAGTAGTTTTAGAGTTGCTGTTGGTTGCCATTACTCATGTGCTACAGGTTGCCATTGACAGGTGGCCATTAGCTACAACCATGAGAAGAGGCACTAATTGGTAGCACCATGAATGAACTTATTGCTGAAAATACAATAGCACATAGTATAAAAGCTAGCTACTTCACATGTACAAACCAACAAATCATAACCTCTTGAGCACCTAGTTATATTTAGTGTTCAAATTGTGCTAGCTTTGCCTGACTTCATCACTAAGTTTGGCACTAGCTTTGTCTATTTTGTCTTTGTCATTTACAGTGCCACTCATAGGCACACCATGCTGCACTATTTGTTTTCTTCTTTATATCTTTGCTTAAACTATGGTTCTTACTGTTTGCTAGGTAGCATCTGAGGCGCTATCATCTAGTGCATTGTTCTATTACATCTGCTCAAGCACACCAGGACCCTGTTGGAACTCCTCACAACCCCGCATGCCAGGTGCTGGAGACAGTATTGTACTGCATATACATCCAGCACACCCAACCACAGTTGGCATCATCATTTTGGAGCCCACCACAAGAGGTTCTATTAAGGCAGAATTCCGCTGAAAACTCAAGCCCAGCAACAGCGCTGCCTCCTATTGGAGAGCATGTTTGAACTAATAACCACCAACTCACTGCATTTACCAGGTGCACTACCAAGGCAGACCTTAGACCAGGAACTTGAAGCCACTCCAGGTAGCTTGACCAAAAGCTTTTTCCCATTCTCCTGACCATTCAAGTACTTAGCAGGTGAAAACCATATGCCACTTACTTCTTTAGAAGAGTTATCTAGGTCATTATTGCCAGAACCTAGCAACTTAGAACCACTCAAGCCCATACTAACCATGACCATGCCAAGCAAAACTAGCACTAACACCACTATTCCTATGTCAACATCCATGCCAATTAACATGGAGCAGGCAAACACACCATGCATGCCACTAAGAAACTATTTTTTATCACTAAAGTGGGATGAAACAAAGCCTCATGAGCTAATGCAGTATTTCAGAGAATTGGAATATCTACTATGTGACTGCCAAGTCACTGACAATATACAAATGAAAAAATATGCCACCAGATATGTTTTCCATGATACTGCAGAGTCCTAAACAGGAGTGGATGAGTTTCAAGGATTAACAAAGAAAACGGTGCCAAGACCATTTACCTATGAGAAATGGAAAAAGGCAATTATTAAACTGTATCCTAGTGCTGAAGAATCCACATGTTATATGGTCATAAAAATCCAAAAGCTGGTGCAGGATATCTTTGCAACTGGAATCTATATGCTAGGCACACTATCTACTTATTATTGTGACTTCCAGCAGATTGCACAATAGCTAATACAGAATGGCAAACTTTACAGGAATGAAGAACAGTGCTTGTTTCAACAAGGAATTCTGACATCATTGTGGACCCAAATAGCATGCTATCTAGAGATTCTTATGCCTGAACACCATCCTGAGGAATCCTACAATATAGAGAATGTCTTTGAAGCAGGTAAATGAATGCTGAAAGGCACAAATATGGGCATTCCTTTACAGTGACCTATTAGCACTGATAATGGGGAGAAAGCACCTCCAGTCAGGATGTCAGTGCCTAGTGCCACTACCAACCAGGGAGGATTTGTCAAGACAGAGGACCTAGAAAATGTGGTCAACACTGCCATCACTAATGTCATGAGCAAACTGGAAACATTGATTTTGACTAGCCTTAATGCGCCACAAAATAATATGCAACCAGAGCTTTGTCATTTTTGTGGTGAAGCAGGGCATATAATAACTAGGGGTTGCTGCACTATTCTTGAACAATATCTATGTCAGGGGAGAGCATGCCGGGGCACAGATGGTAAAATAGTCTTACCCTCAGGTGCTAACATCTCTCTTTATCCAGATTACAAGACTTTCTAAGGACGAATTGATGAATGGCACAGGTGCAACTCTGGAAACTTAGTGACAGAAAACCTGAACAGTATGGCCATGACAGAAGCAGAAGTAGCTCCTCAACAGGTGCTAATTCATAAGGTACTCCAGCTTAACGCTGTCAATGAGTGACCTACTTTGTCATGTGAGGAAATGATCAAGACATTGGAAAAGGAATTGAAGTTGCTAAAGAATCAGGTTTTTGACAAGGTAGAAATCAAGAAGAGCAAGCAACTATTAAAGGACTATAGGCCTGCCAGCGCTACGTCAGATCCAGTTCCAGTGAAACCCTCAAATTTTAGCACTAACAACAACACACCTAATGTGATTAAGGCACCAGCTATGACAGGACCCCCACTGCATCTCTATTCAGGACTTGCTGATAACTACGCTCCACCTATCAATTGAAACTTCAGGGTGCCCAACAAGCTAGTAGGGGGCTACTGACCAATGGTGCCTATCTACAACATGAAGAAGTCCAAGCAAGTATTTGATCGCATCATGAAAAGTCAGGT
This sequence comes from Termitomyces sp. MG16, assembly GCA_003313075.1. NCBI lineage: Eukaryota > Fungi > Basidiomycota > Agaricomycetes > Agaricales > Lyophyllaceae > Termitomyces > Termitomyces sp. MG16. Next base: position 19,726 of record QGOA01012190.1, read on the forward strand.
CATGCTATCAGTGGAAGAGTTATGCAGTGTAGCACCAGATGTTTGGAATCAGATGTGTACAGTGGTTACCCTTCAACAAAATGTAGCTAACAATGTAATGGTAGTGGATGAATGTGACAACGTGCTACTAGGATTTGCATATATAACAGAGATGGTGGCTCTGGAAATCAAAGAAGAGGCCATGCCACCCAAAGAAGCTATGTCCATTGACCTGGTCAAAACCTACCTCAAATCGCTAAGATCTAGCAACAATTCTGCTATCCTTACTGTAGTCCAAGACTCTCATGCAGTGACTCTAACTCTGGTGTCAGAAGAACTGTACCAACATTTCTCCAAGAGAAATTCCAGAAGCCAGGACCAAGAAAGTGACCTTATATTAGTGACAACCCTTGCAAGTGTTTTCTGGTGCCATTGAGGAGATGAGTGATGAAGATCATGGAGATGAAGTGCTTATTTTGGACTATAACCATTGGACTGGGCAAGTAACCCTTATATCACATACCCTGTTAGCCCATGAAATTTTAAATTCTTCTTCGTTGCTTACTAGCAAAGCTCTATCCTACTTATACCTCACCGCTTCAGATATTACTGAAAACCTTTCAACAGACACTTATTTTGTTTTTACTCCCAATTTTAAAGAACCTTTGATATCGGGTTTTGCTAGAAACCAAAACTCTGCTTATAATATGTTTGCTAACAATAGTACCCCTAAATGCAAAGGAGTTCAGGTCAAGAAGAAATATAAGCCAGTAGCGCTTAAAACAAAACTGGTAGCAAGCGCCGTACCCAAGGAATTTCACATCAAAAGAAAAATAATAGGCGACCCATTGGCCACCCTGCCCAAACGTGATCCAAATCCACTACCCTTTGAACCTACAGGACAATTTACAAAGGAATAAAAAGTGCTATTCCTTAGCATCTGCGCTATAGGCTTTTTATCAATGGCAGAATTGGACATACTAGTTGACATCATGCAAAAACAGAATGAGGCATTTGTCTGGGAGGACTCAGAGTGCAGTAAACTAAGAACTGACTTCTTTCCACCAGTGGTTATACCAACAATACTCCATGTACTCTGGACCAAGCATAACCGACCTATACCCCCAGGCATTGAAGCTGAAGTCTGCCAGATTATTTGCTCCAAGATAGTGGCAGGAGTTTACAAGCCTTCCAATTCAGCTTACTGATCAAGATGGTTTTGCGTACTAAAGAAAAATGGGAAGCTATGTATAGTCTATAGTCTAGAATTGCTAAACAAAGTCACAATTCATCATTCAGGGGTACTGCCCTTTCCCAATCACGTCGCTGAATTTTTTGCAGGACAAATATGTGGTGCTATCCTAGATTTGTATATTGGCTACAACGAGTGCCTAATACATCCTTCCTCTCGCAACTTGATGACATTTCAAATGCTGTTTGGAGCGCTATGACTAGTTACACTTCCCATGGAATGGACAAACTTGGTACCTATATTCCACAACAATATTATATTTATTCTACAACTTAAAATACCCCACCATGTGCCCAGCTTCATCAACAATGTAGGTGTCAAGGGCCCAAAGGATTGGTGCCTTGTGAATGGCAAGCCCAAAGTGCACCCAGAAAATCTCCATATCTGCATGGCACTATGGGACTTCTTTCAATTGGTCAACCAAGTGCTCCAGCACATGAAGTATTGTGGTGGGACATTTTCAGGACACAAGCTAGTTCTTTGCGCACCACAATTTAAAATTTTAGGGCATGTCTGCACACCAGAAGATAGGATTTCTAAGAAGAGCTGATTAGCGCTTCTGGAGAAATGGTGGGTCTGTCATAACCTCTCAGAAGTCTGTATATTCCTAGGCACTGTAGGAGTGCTGCACATGTTCATACACCATTTTTCACATTGGGCAAACACCCTTAATTGCTTAACTTGTTCAGGAGTTCCCTTTGAATTTGGACCCAATCAAATTAATGCCCAAAAAAATTTAGTGAAGGCGCTACAGGAAGCAAAGCCCTTGGTACCCATCAACTATACTACATCTGATCCTGTTATACTTGCCGTTGACACCTCATATATCACAGTTGGCTTCTTTTTATGTCAGTGTGATGGCGCAAACCAAAAAATCAGGCACTACAATCGCTTCAGATTAATTACCCTTAACAACAGAAAATCACACTACAGTCAGCTCAAGCTAGAGTTATATGGCTTGTTTCAATTGTTTCAGGTGCTATGCATGCATTTTATTGGGGTGCAAAATCTGATTGTCAAAGTTGACATATGCTACATCAAAGGAATGCTACAGAATCTGGATATTCAACCTTCAGCTAGTATGAATTGCTGGGTGGTAGCAATATTAATGTTTCACTTCAAGTTAGTACACATAAAAAGCGTGTTTTACAGGCCAGATAGATTATCAAGATGACCCAGACAGCCAGAGGACAAGGTGCTAGATAATAGCAACAACAATATATTTGATGACTGGATTGACTGACTGCATGGTTTCATACACATCATCCAATTGTCTATTCCAGTGCTTTGTGATGATCAGCCAGTCTCAACCTGGCTACACCCTATTATTCCATATCAAACCAAATTGTATCAGGCATCATCAACTTTTTACATGGCCAGTATCTATAATGTCGCTAAGCCATCTAACAATCTAAAGATAGTTGAGGAACCCAGACCTTTGTGGGAAGATAGTCAAAACCTACCATATTTGACAGTACCTTGTAGCGCCAAAGCTAAGTCAGAAGATCAGTGAGTTGACCAGGTTAGGAAGTGGCTACAGGATTTGCAATGACCATCAGACTTTATGGATATGGAATATGCCATCTTCATTCAATATGTAACAACTTTCTTTATAGCTGAAGATCAACTTTGGCGACAAAATTGGGCTGGCATCCACAAGCTAGTAATCAAACCAGACAGTCAAATCAGAATTCTATGTGCCATGCATGACAGGGGACTCTATGTGATGAGGGCAAACCTTTTGGAATGTTTTTGATGGCCTCAAGTTAGCGCCAATATTGCATGGTATATTTGCACTTGTCATCTTTGCCAAATCCAGCAGACACATCAAGTTCTTATTCCTCCAACAGTAGTGACTCCAGCTCTATTATTTGGAAAAATATACATCTACACTATGCACATGCCCAAGTCAGGGTGCTACAAGTACATTATTCAAGGAAGATGTTCCTTGGTACATTGGCCAGAGTTCCATATGCTCCAGCAAGAAAATACAGATGCTATAGCTAAGTGGCTCTTTAAGGACATTATCTGCAGATGGGGAGCTCTTCATGAGATTGTTACAGATAATAGAGCACCTATAGTCAAGGTACTTACTTATCTCACAAAGAAATACAATATCCAGCACATTTGAGTCTCAGGATACAACAAACATGCCAACAGTATTGTAGAAAGACCCCATTTTGACGTTCAACAGGCACTATTTAAGGCAGTAGACAGTGACAAGAGTCGCTGGAATAAAGCAACTTATTCAGTCTTTTAGTCTGAACAAGTCACTGTACAAAAGAGGATGGGTTGTTCTCCTTACTACGCTGCAACTGGCACTCATCCCCTGCTTCCAGCCGATGTTGTGGAGGCAACGTACTTACAACCCCTGCCAAACTTGATACTATTTTCCACCAACATGATTGCTAGGCATGCTATAGACTTACAATGATGAATGGAGGATCTTGAATGCCTACATGAGGTAGTATTTCAAACTAGACAATAAGCTGCACTACGATTCGAAAGCAAACATAGTGCTATGATTTGAGATTACAACTTCACAGCTGGCACTCTTGTACTAATGCACAATTTGAAAATTGAGGTTACCTATAACAAGAAGATGCAACCTTGGTATCTAGGACCCCTTATAGTAGTTTCCCGCAATAGAGGAGGTGTCTACATACTCTGCAAACTGGACAGTTCAGTTCTGCATTGCCCAATAGCAGTGTTTCAACTCATTTCCTACTTAGCGCACAAACACATTCCATTACCTTTGGCAGTGGTAGATATTGATATGGCCAAGCTTCAAGAGCTCGAGGAGATGGAGTTAGTAGACGATGATGAGACTGCCCCAGATACCAACAATGAACAATAAATAAGAACAGGAAGATGGGCGCTAACCATTAGCGCCTTAAGTAAAGCCTGGCCTCACACTCAAGGGGATCAAAAAGCTATAAATAAATACCATAAAGTCGTGACTAAAGATGCTACAAAAGACATTACAACATGACATAGCTAAGATATCTACAACTTTCTACGAGACCCACTGGAAGAATTGAGCCTGCTGCTTGGATAGGGGCACATGGAATGGTTCTTGTGGGCAGAGAGGTACAGGTGGGATGCATGGCAGAGGTTTGGAAGGAAAGATATGAAAGGCAGAAGGTGGAGACTCAGAAGAGGGAAGGTCAGGGACAGCGTTAGGACCCAGCAGCAAAAAGGGAATGATAGCGCATGCAAGCACAGCTCTTCAAACCTCAGCAGTAATAAGGGCAGGTAAGAGGAGCCAAGTAAGCTCCTTTAGAATGAGGAGAATTAGAGGACACCAAAAAGGGAAGCCAAATAGAAACTAACCAGTTTACCACTTTCCTCAAGGAGGCACTTCAAACTCGTGGAGGAAGCAGAAATGGGGGGCTATTGAACTCATGAATGGCACTCAACAAAACATATAAAAAGTAGCTTACTGCATCTACAGGCACTTCCCCTTCAATCATCTACTTGTCAGCTGCAGCCAACAAGATAGTATAATGCCTAACCAGTGTCATAATATTGCTGTTCCAGTGAGGAAAATCACCATCAGCTTTCTGCGCCAGAAAAGACTCAATGTGACCCAAAATGGCCAGGCAGCAGGGAGACTCAGAATTTGCAATAAGGGAGAAAGGTACTGACATGAGGTGATACTGACAAGTTCCTAGTAGCCAGAACCCATAAATACTTCAAGCTACTTGCAGGGTTGCAGAGACTTAGAAATTCTTACATGTGCAAAACAATCACAAGGGGGGCAACAACACCGATGCAATTCATATAACTACGACATTGGAATCAAAAATCAAAAATCTGTCAGTTTTGTGGTGCTACAAAGAAGAGAAGACCACCTTACATAAACAACATGGGAGGTGGACACAAGTCAAGGCCCAGGCAGGAGAAGGCACCTGTTGAGAGGCATCCCTCCTTTGGGGGGACTATGAAAGAGGTGACCACTAGTAGACAAGTGAGAGGCCTGCTGATAAAGTGCAATTAGCTAGGAAGAGAGGTAATGGAGTAAGGAGCAGACGGACCAAGTAGTGACTCTCCTCCAGCAGCAGCTAAAGACAATCTTTTGTTTTAGTGGGTGGGAGTTGCTTTATTTAGCAACTATCAGAAAAGAAGAGGGCAAAAATGGCAGGAGCACACCTGAAAAATATGGCTCCAGGACTTCTCCATGTCAAAATGAATCAGAGGCATGTTATCCACCCAAATCTCACAGGCAACATGCAGCAGCTGACAATGACAACCTAACTTGATAATGCCATTGGCCAGTTCTGGCATGCCACCAGCAAGATAGTAGTGGAGGAAGGAGGTAGCATGTTCCAGGAAAGTGGGAGGATCCATCATGACATGAACTCAATCACAGTGGGGAGTCCACACCAGGCCGGTTGGACTGTCCATCATGAAGACTGATGGGATCCAGTTGATGCATATGCAATTTATAGAACACAGCCAGCATTTCGACTGGTGACAGTGTGGGAGGACTTTTCACAAGGAATGTGGACCCTGACAGAGATGCTAGCCAATGGGAGGTGCTTAACTCATTGTTTGACCATGCAAAGAGGAAGTTGACATTCTAGATCTAGCACTTATATTGTCATCACCAAATAGCCACAAGCAATCACTGGCACTCTATTACTTTATATACTAAGCTTCTTGCATGGATCCACTTATTATTTACAGATGATACCTATTTTTTTCTAGGCTGTCATAGTATTGGCTATTGGGCTATGCTAGCAAAAAGGTTTTTGCACTATGATGATCTACTGAGTGTTTCCTCTTTTTCTCATTTTTCTTTTAATTACTTACAAACTGATGATTTTGGAACAAAGAGGAGCATTTATTTTAGTACAAGCTACAACAAAGTATGGATTGAAATTGACAAAGTTTAAAAAGTTCAAAGCGCTATAGGCTGGCAACTACAGATCATATTCGGAAAGAGTGGGGTCACCTAAAGGAAGCAAGTCCCGATCCTGAATGGTGTTACTTGCTTGCCACTCAAGCGCATCAGTAATATTTTCATGGAGCTTGAGCAGGAGGAGCTCATGGCATGCTAAGATAGAAACATGAGAATGCAGGTTGGCAAGTTCATGACCAACAATGTCGGTCACATCCTCAATATGGCAGAGTTGCTGGCAAAGATCTGCAGAAGGATGGAGAGGAGTGATGGGATAGGAGAACTTGTCTTTGAGCCAAGGGAAGGCGTTGCCAGAAACATGCATGGCAGAAAGAGATGTCCAGAAGGGATCAAACTTAGCAAAAGATTAGAGAAGGGAGAAAAGAGACCAATAGAAATAAATGTACTCAAACAGTTACAGGCACATGGGGTGTCCATTTATGGTGCTCATTGCTGGGGAACATGGCCCTAGCAGAGGAGAGGTGAATGCCATAGGAAGGCAAGTATCTCCAGTGGTGACAGCGCTCACCCTGCAGTACCAAGGTTCCTTCAGACTCAGATGCTGTGGAAGACTCATGAGTACTAGGAATAGAGAAGAGGCTGCAGGGAGAAATAAGGGATGGAGTAATAGGAAGGGCAATAGGAGAGTTGCTAGCCACAAGCAGCTTGGGAGTAGGAGTAGAGACAGCGACAGACATGACAACATCTTTGACAGAAGGAGGATCTACAATGGCAGAACAAGAAGGAGTAGTGGATCTAGCGGCAAAGGTTTTTAGCATGAAAGAAGACAAGACAAGAAAACCATGCACTGGTTACCACTGGGGCCACTCTGACAAGGGTTAGCGGCAATAGGGGGAGTAAGGTGAAGCAGAAGAGTGTATACCACCAACAGTGCATTAGTATCAACAATGGGCTTGGCTTCATCATCATCCTCTCTCTCAGCATCCCTCTTAGTATCCTTCCCTTCATTAGTAGACAACTCGATGGTAGACAAGACCACAGAGGTAGCAGGTGCTAACTTGCAGTGCTTACCTGGACTCTTGCTAGGAGATGTGACAACAGGCTTACATTTCAGGAGAATAGAACAATGAGGAGAGCAAGCAAAGGGCACTGCTATGGTGGTGCCATCCTGAGTAGTTGACAGTGCTAGGCTTGTGGTGCTAATCACAATGAGCTGGTGAGTAGCCATCAGATTGCGTTGTTGCAGCACAAAGTCCTGGATGTTACAAACCAATACTCCACGCTCATAGTTCTTTTGCATAATAGTGTCCTGACCACGCTTGCAAGTACAAATCCCATTGAAGGCACAACCCTGTTTCAACACATCACACTGGTAGCAAGGAAGAGAGGCAGTAGGGAACCAGCAGCCCTTAGGATTGTTCTCAGATTTGTCACACTGAGAAAGAAGTTAGCAATTTCATCAACCTATCAAGGACAAACAAGTACTTACTGTGCCAATCTTTGCCCTAAAAGTGTGATGCTCCATGGGTGCAACTATAACCTTCTTCTTAGCGCCTAGTACTTAGACACCAGCTGGGATGCCAGTGTCAATGACAATAGTATTGCAGCAAAGATGCAACAAGTCACAAAGCTCCGCATTGGTAAACATAGTTTGGTTATGTGCTTAAAGGCATCAGAGATTAGGTGCTAGGGTCCAGCAACATCAAAAGAGGCACTTATGACATACAAAGAGGCAACATGAGCAGGAAGATTGACCTAGAATGGAGAAGTCAATAAAATGGAACAAGGGAGATAAGTGAAGTATGCACGGTATGTTTGGGAGGGCTAACATGAGCAGGGGGTGCTTATTCAATGACAATGGCAAAATTGCATGGAGGACTATGGGAAGTTGGATGTGCCAGGCCAGCTTGTGGTTTGCTATGAAATATGGCAATACATTTGATGGCCGAATGACATGGGGCAGTATGAGTGGGAGAAGCAGTGCTTGGGGCAGAGCAAGTGGAAGAAGCAGCACCATGAAAAGGGCTGCCAAGAATGGAAGGAGGATGAACAGAAGTAGAAGAGGGAGAAGCAGTAGGAGCAGAAGGGACAGTAGAGGCAGATGGATCATTAGAGAGACTGGTGATGGTGGGCAACATAGCGGCTGACTACTCAAGGTCAACATTAGGAATGTGGAGAAAAAAAGAAAAGACTTACTTTGCTAACCCCTGTGCTGGCCAACAATGCGTTGATCTCATCAGAGAGTGAGAGAGCCTAGTACAGGCACTAAACCTTAGCGCCACAAAATCAAATCAAACTTAAAACTTACAAACAAATCCGCAAACAAATGCAACCAATTGGCACCTTCATATTTACAGTACTGGGCCATGCACTACTCATGAACCTCGGTGCCCCACAACTAGGAACTGTCAGAGCCATGGACCAACAACTACTGCTGATAGAGCTGCATTATAGCAGGAACAGTTTATGGCATATCGGCAGGACTGGAAGACTTAGCACAATCAAATAAAAAGGAAGTCTTAGCAAGAAAGTTGGAGAGGGCAGAGGCAGCAAAATCAGACATTCTGAAAAGATGGAACAAAAAACATGAGGAGGAAATAGAGCTTGAAGAGGATTTTATATAGTGCTGGTAGCATCACAAAGACCATAGCGCAGTTAAATTAATGATGGTGTTTGACTGAGGACAGTCAATTTTTGAGTTGGAGGGAGATGATAGGCTTCTACTTGGACTGAGCATATCAAGGGACATTATGGGTTGACTGACACTTGATATACTGGAGACTCTAGCGACCAGTTTGAGTATAGAGCAGCCCTAGCTCTGTTGCTCTATTGCAAGACTTATTCATTTACCTTAATCACTAGTTATCAGTCCTTCAGCACACTCCATTCATCTACTTCAAGAATCAAGAAGGCTCAGAACTTATAGCGCTAGTGTGACAGCAGGGAGTTGACTCTGACCAAATCCTGATCAATACCAAAAGAGGTTAATAGTTGGCACTGTCAATCACTGAGGCACCTCAATTAGAAGTCTAAAGGAATCAATAATGACAAGACAGGATACATGCAGACCCAACATTCAAATTTATCAAAAAGATAGTACAATGTTTAGTGTCAGAATTAGCGCTTATGGTGTCTGTCAAAGATTTTCTGACCTGGAATGGCCTGACCAATTAAATTACATCAAAAAGTAAGCAGACTGTAAGGGCAACCTCTAGAGGCTGTGGCTCAGTCACACAGCTGGCAGAGGGAGATCCAAAGAGAACAAGTCTAGGGATTTCCTATGCCAGGTTGGATGCTTCTGGGGCCTCTGAAGCATGGGAAACAACTGTACAGTACAACAAAACCTTAAAAACTCGAAAATTGCCTATACAAACAATTGCACAAATAAGGGGCAAACTCTGGCAAACTCTGGCTTATATAAGTGGTCTGGAAGCGGTGCTGAGTGGCCCACACTTGTCTGAATAGTGGCTAAAGAACCAGAGCATCTCAAGGGCTGAGAGTAGTACTAACAGATAGTGTTGAAAAAATAGAAACAGTAAAATGAAATAATGTCAGAAGAAGTAAGAGAATGAATGAAAGGAGAGTAAAGAGATAATGAGTGAGAAAAGGAAGAAATAAGAAGTCCCCTGACACAGACTCATACAATTTCTAAGTAGTTTTAGAGTTGCTGTTGATCACCATCACCCATGTGCTACAGGTCACCATTGACAGGTGGCCATTAGCTACAACTACAAGGAGAGGTGTTAATTGGTAGCACCACAAATGGACTTATTGCTGGAAATATAGTAGTGCATAGTATAAAAGCTAGCTACTTTACATGTACAAACCAATGAATTGTAATCTCTTGAGCACCCAGTTACATTTAACGTTCAAATTGTGCTAGCTTTGTCTGACTTTGTCACTAAATTTGGCACTAGCTTTGTCTATTTTGTCTTCATCATTTATGGTGCCACCTATAAGCACATCATGCTGCACTATTTGTTTTCTTTTCTATATCTTTGCTTAAACTATAGCACTTACCATTTGCTAGGTAGCACCTGAGGTGCTATCATCTAGCGCATTGTTCTATCACATCTGCTTGAGCACACTGGGACCCTGTTGGGACTCCTCACAACCCTGCATGCCAGGTGCTAAAAATGACATTGTACTGCATATACATCCAGTGCACCCAACCATAGTTGGTGTCATCACCGGCTGCCTATGACATTGCCATCCACTGATGGATTGGTATCTGTTCCACCACCAGACGATTTGCTCCATATGTTTGCAGGTAGCGGATCCACCAGGGGCCACCAGCAGATGCTTCTAGCCCTAGACAAGTGGCAGTTGCTAGATAGGATGGAACATGTCCCAATGGCCAACGATATGATCTGCCTGTTTGCTGGCAGCAAGTCCATTGCTGCTTTCATTGTCAGTTCCATTGCCAGGTCCATGGATCCTGCTCAGACAGGCCAATTGACAGGCATCAAGTCATATAACAACAGTATTGATGGTGAGCAGCCTGAATTTCAAGACTGCCTCTCCATGGCCCATCTTACCACTCTCCCCAATGGCCATCCTTGATGCATATTGAACCCTCAAACCTACAACATCCATTCCACCACCTCTACAGTCAGAGTAAACCTGGACTGGTGTATGGCCCTACAATGGAACACTCTCATGTTGTGGTTCAACCAGCATCCCAACTTCCTTCTGCCCTAGCAGCTCATATCTGCTGGACATTCATGGAGGCTGGGAAAAACTGATGACAACTAGGTGGATATCCCTAATCTATTTATTAGTGACCCTGACTTAAAGGGTATCCCTCCTTTGTTCATTGTGGTGGATGATGAGATAGAAGACAAATCTTTGCCACCTTTGTTCATTTCTGTGGAAGAGAAGATGGAAGATGAATCTTTGCTGCCTTTGTTCATTCCTGTGGAAGAGGAGACAGAAGACAAATCTTTGCCACCTTTGTTCATTCCTGTGAAAGAGGAGATGGAAGAGGATTCTTTGCCTCCTTTGTTCATTTCTGTGGAAGAGGAGTCAGAAGACAATGATTTGCCCCCTTTGTTCATTCCTGTGGAAGAGGAGATGGATGACAATTCTTTGCCACCTCTATTTATTATTGGTGAAGGAGCAGAAGGACTAAAAGCAATTGAGACCATGGTGGCCAGTGACAGCAAACAAACGGTAGTCCAGAGAGGTGGACATATGGCAACCAAGGATGAAGAAAACCTTCCGCTGCTATTTCTTGTGACAGCAGAAGAGATGGATGGAGACATGGCAGCCAATGACAAAGAAAATCTTCCACTGCTTTTTGATGTAATGGCTCTTCAATCCCAGTCTTCCCCCTTCCAACAATCTTCTTTTCCAATCCTACCTACTAATAACAATGTCTGGGAGTGGGAGGAATATGAGACACAGGACTCAACATGAGAATAAGAGAAGAATCAATGAATTGTATCAACAACATGAGTTATAATTTGGCACTGGAAATCATAGTTAATTTATTTCAACAGAACAAGAATTTCATGTTAGAGCAAAACATGGTTGATGTAGGCCCATTGGCCTTTTCAATCAAGCTAGTCATACTGATGATGTGTCTGTTGATATGTCAGAGTCACCCTCACCATCTTCATCATCATGCCTGAAAGCAAACTATGAAGACATCACACTTACCAGACCTCAGAGGCCATATACACTAGAGGACTTTGCATTTTTGACAGCAGACTACCTGCTTCATGAGGATTTGTTCTATTCAGACACATTACATGAATCTAATGAAGAGGAGGAATACACATTGGATGAGTGATTTAATTGTTAGTTACTATAATTCATGGCTATTCCATTGGTTATTTTTTGTTAAGATTAACTGTCCCATTGTTTTGATCTGTTATGCCACTCTCATGGATGCAAAAAACAACACACTATTCAATGATTACACAATCAATTTACTACAAGTAAAATGCTAGCATCATGAAGTTGATCCGTTCAAAACTCTAGAAATTACTGAAGAAGAATAGAATGGATAAACTTGCACATGTCTTTATTGCAGTGCATGTGACAAGCAATGATACACCAGGGCTGGCTATCTTTGTCAGATAGCTCAGGACAAAGGTAGCCTAGCCACAGTGTGTCATCAACTGGTCACATGCACAGATTTGTGCATTCTATTTCTCTGCAGAAATTTCTGGAGTTTTGAACAGATCAAATTAATGATGCTAGCAGACATCAGCGGCCTGCTGCTCTAATGTGCACTGGCAGGAGTCGAACCTGCCTCTTATGCACAATATGAAATATCAATGTATAAATATTCCATTTAACCACAGGTGCTTACCAAAAGTCAGTACAGTATACATGTAGTGCAAAAATGCAGCAGTATAAAAAGACACCATTATATGTCATTAAGGTATACTAGAGGAGTCAAACCCGCCACTCCACACAATACTGAATATCAATTGACAAATATTCTACTGAACCACTGAAACTGGTTGCAACCTCATAGTATACACATAGATTGGTCAAAAGACACCATCTTTATAAATTCATTTGATCCATTCATCTTCATAGACAGGACACAGGTCCACTTGTTTCCCCTCTTTCAACCCAACACCATCTCTACTAAATTGTTTGTCATTTTTACACAGG
>QGOA01012240.1:0-15982 GCA_003313075.1 Termitomyces sp. MG16
AGAGGACATCGGACGATGGGACAAAGGCTTTATAAATGAAGGCCTGGTGGTCAGAGAAGAACGCCTCGTGTCCCGCACAAAGCATGCCGTCAATGCCCTAGTTTTATGCGGTCTCTTTCTTTAGTTTCCGCCCATGCGTACGAGTGATCCAAACGTAATAGTATGCTGGTAATGCTGCCTAAATATTAAAACGAATTGTATTTGGGAAGGAGTAGTCTGCCAATTGAGGTAAATTGAGTGACTGACTTACTGAAAGTCCATGAAAAGTTGCTGTTTCACAGCCTATCTGGATCGGTGGATCAACCCAGAAAACACGAACATGTGTGAGTGTTCTTGCACTGTTCAGGGTCAACCTGCTTCTAAGTGCTGAGCAGGTGGTAAACGCGCCTATCCGGTGTTGTAAATCCATCCCCGAAGAGGAGTAAGAGACGACACAAGATGATTTCTTTCGACGAGGGGGTCGACTATACGGCTTACACAGAGTCGCAACCGCTTAAGGCGCCAACTGTACATAAACACAGATAACGTAAGTATCTAAATCTAAAGTACAGTTAGTTAATTATTATCATAAGTTCGTAGGTAATGTGGGCTCACCCTCAGGTTGTGTAATAACGACTGAGGGTGCCATTCTATGTCCATGCGACTATATACCTGCGCAACTGCTTTGTCTGTATGAGCGTGATGAGTGTGATATGGTAAAGGGTGATTGATCTTTGATCATCGCTTACGGTGCCGTGATCATAGATCACAACAAATAAAGGGCGGCTTCATCCATCGGTTGTACGATCATGGTGAGTGACTGAGTTTATTCAACGTTGTGACAAAATCACCTCGAAACTGTAAAGATTATGACAACACAAGGAACCTTTCTTCCGTACGACCTTCAGGATCAAATTATTGGCCATCTACGGGATGATTCCAAGTCTCTCGCTGCTTGCAGTCTCGTGTCATCACTATGGTCTGAACTCGCCCGGATGCTTCTCTTTTCGCGCTCGGAGGCACAGATTGCATACCGTACTTCTGAAGAAGAGGAGAGAGTGACCGAGTTGATTGCACTTCTCGAGGCACCCAATTCCCGTCTCGGGCAGTATATTCATCACGTCTCCATTGACGGATCTGACAACTTCTTTACTACTGTTGACAAGAGGGCTTACCAGCCGGGCTATGACAAGGTTTTCTCTGCATTACGACGTATCGTTCCTCGATTGCCTCGCATCGACACCTTGAAAATCAGAGCGCTTACCTGGTGTTGGGTTTCCCGTGATGCACAGATACAGATTGGCAATCTGTCTGAGGTCAAGTCTCTTAGTTGGTCGCGCATCCATGTCGATCGGGTGGATGACTTCTTCCAATTCTCAATCAAAAATTTTCCCAAACTTGAGGAATTCAAAGTTTCGGAACTTGTAGCGAAAGAAGTTCCAGTATTCAGTCCAACCATGTTCCTTCCGTACACGAATAGGTTTATGTCATTGCGCAAGCTGGTCATCACCATACAAAAGTCAACAGTGCCCCTCGTTCTTGCGTTGACCAACAACATCATTTCCATACAAAATATCGACACGCTTGATGTACAACTCCGCGAAACGACTTTCTTTGGTCACGTTGACTCCCTATTGAAAGCTATCGGGCCGACTCTCACTGCACTCACAATTCGGCTCTACTTTCACGATAGTATATTTGAAAGTATGTGGTACGATTTGAACCTGTGCATTTGTTAAGTGTGTAATTCACCCGGAATCTCCTTTAGAGTCTTTAAACTTTCCCATGCATCTAGCTCCATTTTCTCTCAGCACGAATGTCAATCTCAGGAGATTGTATCTGATCAGCGACTGTTCTCTGTCGAACCTTCGGTACTGGAAGCCAATTCTTCTGTCAAATACAGACATACGAGAGCTCATAGAAATCCGCCTCAAGTTCTTCTACTTCGGTTCCTCCGAAGAGAGTTATCGACACGCTTCTCTCAACTTTTCAGTCTTGGAAGATGCATTAATGGTACAAAGGCCGCACAGTGTGAGGGTGGTGTTGGAATGCTACACGATAGACGCACCCGGGCTCTCTGAGGCGATTATACGATCTACACGGGAACTTGCAAAGCGTGTACAGCTGTCAGTGGTGTCTGAATGCTGGGATGCTAAAAACCCTTACCGCTCCGACCTATCTGCCCCGCCAATTGTGTTAATAAGGAGTTAAAATAACTTAATACAAGCGTTTAGGTTCAGTCAACATCGCCAAGGTCCGAGTACTGCCATATTCTACTTCCACATCTTTAGGTCGTTTGTGAAGCTTTGATGAGCTTGATCCAGGAGTAATGGGTTATCATCACCAAGTGACCACCTGCATCCCGTCTCGTCTCGTTGTTCCTAACTATTTCTGTGTACTGTGGCGTGGTTTGATTATTGTACTTGTGGTAACAAGTAAAATAGGTAGTCTGAGTCATGTCTTGATCTCTTGACAACTCTCTTGCATGTTCCATGGGTTAAGCACCACCTGCCGTGCTCTACAACTACAAAGAGCCGTCAAGGGTCAGATAAGCCGGCATCCAAGTTTGAGTCATGAAATATGGCTGACAGTCAATCTGAAGTAGACTTTGTAGCCATGGTTAATCGAATGTAAGCATGCTGCTTACAGAACCGTTGACACAACTTCGACTGATGCAACACTTCGATGGAGAGCCTCATTGATCGAATAGGAGACGGAACCTTATAGGAGACGGAACCTTATTTGGAATGGGTATTTAGATACGAGCGTGTATTTTCAAGACGAACTTTCCCCCGAATATTACAACTTGTTCCATTCTATTAGTAACTAGCTAAGTGAAGACGAACCTCCGTGGTTGTCTTACATCGAAGTAGGCTAAGTATTTGACCTTGTTGTCCTCTCCTGGATGATTTGACGATAATCTCTTTCATCATGTCGAAAGGCCTCAGTAAGTGACCGCATTATTTTCCATAACACCATCCAACCTCATTGCGTGGCGATTTTCCAAAAGTCTTCGTGACCGGGAACGCAAACAAGTTGAAAGAAGTAAAAGCCATACTATCTGAAGGCGGTCACCCGATCGACATTGGCTCGCAGAGCCTAGACAGTGCGTATCGATTCTCTACAACGCAAACCGACGAGAGAGTCTGATTCTATACGATACACAGTCCCAGAAATCCAGGGAACAACTCAAGAAGTCGCGAAAGCCAAATGCCGGAGAGCCGCTGAGCTCGTATGGTCGACTGCCTCTCTCTACCCGAACCCTCGCTGATCTCCATCGCCAGACGGGTTCGGCGGTCATAACAGAAGACACGGCGCTCTGCTATGCCGCGCTCAATGGTCTTCCCGGGCCGTACATCAAGTACTTCATGGAGGAAGTCGGACACGAGGGGTTGAACGCCATGCTCGTGGGTTTCCCGAGCAAGGACGCGTGGGCCCTTTGTACGTTTGCGTACTCCGCCGGTCCCGGTGCGCATGTCCAGGTTACGTATCCCTACGCGTTTCGAGTTGAGTTGACACGCGCGTAGGTTCCGAACCCGTCATCTTCGAGGGACGCACGGACGGGGTTATCGTGCCTGCACGAGGTCCGAAAGTGTTCGGATGGGATGCCGTCTTTGAGCCAACTGGTACTGGACTCACGTTAGTGCCCCTTTGATTTCGGAGGTCTGTCACGATCACTGACGTTTGTGTTGTGATAGGTACGCAGAGATGCCTCCGGAGCAGAAAAATAAATTGTCGCACCGCTACAAGGCTTTAGAAAAACTTCGTAATTACCTCCAGTCACTCCCGGCTCATGAATTGTAGAGCATGTTGGTCTAGACAGGAGCGCTTACTCTGGGCTGTCATCAGGTAACTCTATTGATTAGGGACGATGGCCAATGGGATTATAGAAACACTGTCGAATGACATAGAACTACAGGTAAAATACAATTACAAGATGTACGGTCAGGAAGCATTATAATTAAGAAATTTTTTTACTCTGTTAGTGTTATAGCATCATTTGATAGATTCAATAGAAATGACTTCACAATCTTGTTTTAGTCGCCTCGTTACGAGTTGCCCATGGATTGACCGTCGAGTGGACAGCTGTTACACAAAGCTGGTCTCCATTCCAAATCTATGAATGCAGTAGAATGATTTGTCATATCGGTGAGCTGCGTCTCTAGGAAGAGAAAAAAAAAGACCCACTTCACATCGTGCAGAACGCACTCGACCGTGAATAAATATGGAGGTGGAGATGATTCTCAATTTAGATCCTCTGGTGATGTTGAGAACAAGATGAGACTCGGCGAAGGGGAAATATTTGCCACGTACACGCGTGCAGGCTGATGCCATATGAGGTTCATCGACTGGGATACACCCGTCCCGTCGATCCCTGTCGCGTTACCGAGAACAACGAGTGATGACACCGAACACCTGTGATGTGATCTATCAAAGCTTTCCAACACGGTTGCGAAGGAACCAAGAGCCTACGGATCGATCATATACGCCGCGCAGGCGCCATGCAACGTTCCGAATATGTTACACATATCTGCAAGAGTGTCAAGGCAACGAGCGCGTAGAGATCGATGGATTATGGCGAAAAAAACCTTTTGTGACGTCTATCTCGAAGATAGTTTCGCCAGTTGCCGGCTGGCCGTCTCGCTCCCACACGTTGACCTCGACCAGCTTGAGATGCTGCCCGACGTCCGCCCCGTACGACCTGTCGCGCGTGCTCACGAAACGGGAAAAGATCTTCAGGGCGGAGCGCTTCTCTTCTTCACTAACGTTGCCCTTGAGATGCGACACGTCGGTCCTAGACTTGTGTACACGGTGGGCCATTGGTACTTGGGGTGGGAGGGAACTATTTAGCGCTCATAAGTGGATGAGATTTTTAAGCTTTTAGAAATGGCGTATACTTTTCCGTCGCGTCTATACCGATTCTGGTTTGTGATCGAAGCGGACATGTCCGGCGGCTCGGGTTTCAACGGGTTTGGGTCTCTTCTCGGTAAAAAGATGGAAAAAAAATAACACTAAATTTCTTGTAACCTTACCCACGGCAGTGTGGTCTTTACAATGGGATCTCGTGTACCTCCGACGCAGCCAGCTCGACCCGTGCATCTATTTGATGACGACGTAATCGCCGCGATTGCAGGCAATGCCCCACGGGAGGTCAAAGAGATACCCCTGAAATGGCTCACCACATTCAGGCGCCGTAAAGTCAGCTTTGCGAAAGCCATCGCACATAGAATCGAGGTCGTCGAGGTGTCTGTGGTCCAGAATCCAGATGACAAGCACAGAATCGAGGGAAAGGTCGTTTGCGAGCTTGACGTGACAGAAGGTTAGCCCCTATCAGCCCGTGGTTTCCCCCCAACCCTCCCTTGCTGCGGCAATTCCTGTCAGGCTCGAGTCTGTATTCTAACGACTCTTTGACTTGTGCCAGATATGCTCAACGAATCTGGGTATATGCATGAGGGATGCGCGGTGTTCTTGATTGATGAGTACGAAATTGATTCATTTTGTCTTTCCCCCTTCTCGTTATTGCCCATCAACAAGTAGTAAACGCTCTTTCTCCGTCACAGATGCTCTGTCTGCTCTCTTGCAACGTTGAACGTAACGGAAAAACGTGATTTCGAGATCGGCGTTTCCCAGGCCATCAACACCGTGTTCCATAATCCCGCCAAATTGTTGGTTACTCAGCTCCGGCTTTAATCGCTCTAGACTGACTTTGAATCCTTTTTCGCGCAGGGGTACGAAACTCAGGATTGTGAATACGAGCATGTCAACAGGCCAAGGGATGGGCTCCTGTCGCAGTGAGGTACATATTGTTCCGAGTTGTTTAAAACATTTTTTTGTAACTAACTGTTAACCCCAAGATCTGGGACGTTGGCAATCATCGACTCGTCGCTTCTGGAGTTCAGCTGTCAATGGTGCCATCGAAGCCATCCAGTCGGCCATAGGGACGACAGCGGCAAATTTACGAAGAGCATGAACAGTCGAGCCATGAATTTGCTCCGACAAGGGCCTAGAGCTGGAGCTATGGTCTGGATTACCTAGGCTCTGTCTATGTACACGCTTCTTTTTTCGACGACAAAGGATTTATATCCTGACTTGACAGAGTAGACTGCAATAATGTAGCCTACATCTGAATCTTCTATACCCAGAAGGAAATGTAACTTGGAGTTATCAATCACAACCCCATGCAATCAAAAGTGTCCAATCTGGTTTAATTCTGTCCATCGGATCAGGGAGAGTAAAAGTAGAGTTGCGGAAGTAACGGAGAGTTTATTCCTGAAGCGGTGGCGACAGCGCCACTGACCACCGAGTGAAGCATTATTTCAAACCGAAGAGCGCTCGAAGACCAGGATTACCTCGGCTACCACCAAGCTAGGCGTCCAGACGTCTTAGTCGGTTGCGGCAGCTGGTAAAGTTTCCGAGATGCGCCTCAATCGCGCGTTCAATTCGGCGTTCCCTTGTTGATACCTCCGGGGGAGGATTTGATGTTCAAAGTGTGCTGAGTAATCCTCTGTGAGAGGTTCATGGGTTACACGTGTGGATCGTCGCGCCCGACCACGTGATATCAGGGTGTGAGCACGTGGTTCGATCGTGTCGTGATTTCTTGTTGGAGAAGCAGCTCTAGAAATTATAAATTATACTTGGTGACACTGATACTCACGACTAGATTACAGATAACAATACCTCTGCTAGTGGGCTCATCTCTGTGCTAAGAACTCCTCTGATGGGGTCTACATCCTCGAAGCCTCATTCAACGGCGAAGCCTGCTTCAAAGCACAGAAATCGAGGCTACTATGACTATAATCAGCATTATCTGCCTGGATACTGGCCAGCCGGTACTGAGGCAGCCTATGGCTATCCTCGTCCTGGAGTAGTTCCAACCTATGCTGCTGCTGTACCTCCGTTGCCCCAATATCCCGTTTACTACCCAGCACATGTTCCTGCGCCTGTCGTAATGCCAGAACCCCAGCCATATGTCCCTCCACAACCACCTGCAGTACGGACTGTGATCCCAACCGTTGCCCGACCTCCAATTCAACCCGAACAGGCTGCTGCCAATCCACGCGTTATACAGCCTGTGATACCCCCTGTCTCGCCCCAAGAACAGCCCAAGAAACGTAAACCACCTCGCAAGAAAACGCCGATTGCAGTGATTACCTTTGGATCACCAAACAACAAGGAGCATGCTCGACGTGCGTGTTCTCGTCTAACCCCCCATTTGCTAACGACCCTGAGTACAGGTTTCCCAACCACAGGGCCTTCCCAATCCAGCGCGAACGGGACGTCTCCTGATCCCTCGCGTACCAAGTCTCCACAGCAAGCGCGATTTACTTCACGGTCCGAACGACCGCCAACGACGTCGCCCACCCGGTCGTTCCATGACCGGCGGGACTCGACGTCCGCCGCCGGAGAGCATCCGCATAACCCACTACCCAAAGTCCCCGTGGACATATTCACGACCACGCCATACAAACACCTCTTGGAGGAACTCACAATGTGGCCGCCGCCCTCGCTCGAGTCCAAGAAACCAATCACAGTCCAACAGGAACCGGAGATCCAAGATCTTCCCTTGCCACCTAAAAAGGGCCGCTTCGGGCTTGGGAAGAAGAACCCGCCGCCGCCGCTCTCGCAGACCAAACTCGCGTCGCCCACGCGTCGCAACGCACCCGCAAGCGCGATATTCACCAGCGCCCCTGCTTCACCCATGTCCGCCGGCACCACCTACACGGGCAAAGGCGCCAGCATCCCAGCTCCGCCCGGCGTCGGCTGTAGCTGTAGCAGCAGCAGTGGCAGTGGAAGCGGCAATGGGGGTCCCCCATCCCCTTGCCCGTCCTCTCCGCCGCCGCCGATATACTTCAACCAAGACACGGAATTCGCCGGGTTCCTGAACCACTCCCCGCACAGCGTGAGCTACGAGCGCGTGACGTACCCGACCGCGACGCACCTGATCGAAGCGATGAAGTACCTCCCCGAGACGGCGCACAACCACGGCGTCGCGCAGCTCATCCGGGCGTGCGCGGATCTCGCGGACGTGTACAGACTCTCGTATGAGCACCGCGATAAGCAGCATGTAGAGCATGGCGAGTCGTATATGGAGAAAGTGAGTCTGAGTCGGGGGCTTTGCTGTTTGAGTTGATTGATTGATTTTTTTAGATGGGACGAGTCATGTACCTCAAGTTTAACCAGCATGGGAGCTTGGCGGACCTCTTGCTCAGCACGGGCGAGGCGCCCTTGGTGTACGACGATCCGTCGGACTCGTTCTGGGGTGTTGGCGGTGCGAATGGGGAGCCCGGTCAGAATGAGTTGGGATATATGTTGGAAGACATCCGGGCGCGGTTGCGCCACGAGAGAAAAAGGTAGTAGTTTGGGCTCAGCTTTCCATGAATTTTCTTAGTCTTTATGTAAGACGTAGGTGTATATGGTTTTGAAAGTGCTTATAGTCTAGAATCAGATTTTGCAATCACTTCAATGACATCTTTCTACACTACTATACAGATCATCTCCATTGCCACATGGTGATGCTAAACTCGGCGTTCTCATTATACAAGGTAGTCTGCAAGGTCAAAATCAATACATTAAAAAAAACAAAGACAGACGTAATACCTGTACCTCGCATACTATCGCACAAACAATCGTTTGGCCCTCAGAGGCCGTGCGGCGCCAACCCGGCCCGTCTCTTCTTGATACATCCTGTATGCCTCCCGCAGGTGGTCCGGCGAAAGCGGGCCTGACTCTCCTCGCCGTCTTTGCACTTCTCGTGCTATCAATCCACAAAGTTAATCGCAAAAAGACAATTCATGTGAATTGAAGCCAATACCTTTTTCTACGATTTCGCCAACGAACACCTTTGCGAAGCCCGCGACGATTTGCGCGACGGGCTGAGAGACTTGTTGGCCGAGTGTTTGTTGGATGACCTGAGTACACGAAATCACCACGTGCGATGAGGAGAAAAGAGATAGAATTACAGACCTTGCGGACCGCAGCCTTGGGCAGCGCATGGCGTCTATACGCCTCGAAGCGATCATACTGCGCAGGACTGAAATTGTCCATCAAGACTCTACCCACGCCTCTGAGTTCCATCAAGACAAGACTAGAAAACTGCAGCACGTACTTGAGATTATCCTTCGACTGACTCTGGAAAGACAACTGCGCAGAGTAATCGTCGTCCGCCATCGCAGGCAGCATCTCGTCGTCCCCGTCCCCGTCGTCGTCGCCGCCACCGCCTGCACCCGGCGGCCGACCGAGCGTCGACAACACACCGCTCATCGCGCTGTGCACTCCCCCTGCGCCTGTAGGGAGCACCGGCACCGCTCCACTAGCCAAGCGGAGCAAACTCGCTGCGTCCAACGTGCTCGTGCCCGTCCCCGTTGCATTCGGGAGCGCGAAACTTGTAGACGCAGTCGCGCCCGCTGCCGTCGCCGTCGTCGCGGTGGTAGCCCCAGGTGTATACGACACATTAGGATAATGAGAACTAAGTGTATACGTAGTCGGCGTCGTAGCCGCGGGTGCCCCCGTTGTCGTCGTCGTCGTCGTTGTTGTCGAGGCAGTCGCTGCCACAGTTGTCGTGCTTGTGCTTGTGCTTGTGCTTGCGCCTGCTACGGCGCTCGTGCTGGTTCCAGTTCCAGCTTGCGCCTGCGCCTGCATCGATGCCCAGTGCACGTATTGTGTCGGGGAGAACGCCGAGGCCGGGCTCGACGTCGCCGCTGACTCGGGCGTCCTCCCCAGGGACGTGCCCGCTCCTATCGTGCTTCCGCGCGGCTTTCGACCGCGTTTTGCGCCTGTTGATGAGCCGCGGGGACGTCCGCGCAGCGAGGGCGGGGTGGACAGTGCATTGTAGCTGGGAGTGGCAGAGGAAGACGCGGGCGTCGACGAGTTTGCGTAGAACGGTGTTGATGGTGGATTCATTAGACACAATGAGACCATGTGACTTGGATTTTTTGGATGGAATACATTGCAATGGGCCTTTCATTTCCGTATAATAAAAATCATCATAACGGCACAAAAACCCAACTACTAATTCAACGGTATATCAACCGTATCCCCAACGTCATCCTCGCCCTCCTCCAACGACACGTTACTCGCCGTCTTCTCCTTCTCAACCAGCGGCGGCGGGGGAACCTCGATGCTCGAAGGGGTAACGACTGTCGCCGGCGTCGCCGAATCCGGGTGTTCCAGCTGCTCAGGGGGCGGGCGCCGCTGCGGGGCCGGGTTGGGCTGGGACGACGGAACGACAGGGGACGATGTGGGAGTGGGGAACTTGAAGTTGTGGTTCATCGAGCTGTTCCGTTTGTGATGGTCGCTGCTGGCGCTTGTGCTTGCGCTCGTGGCCGTAGCCGTGTTCGTGTTCGTGTTCGTGTTCGTGTTCGTGTTCGTGTTCGTGTTCATGTTCGTGTTCGTGTTCATATTCGTGTTCGTGGCGCGCTGGAGCTGCACCTCCTCCGCGTCGTTGTCCTCCCTTGGTTCCTCCGGCGTCGCCTCGAATGTGGCGGGCTTGGATTGCGCGGGCGGGCTCCCGCCTTGGTTGAGGAAGGGTGAGGTCTGGCTGGGAGCAACGTCTGGCGAACGTGCAGGCGGTGGCATCGAGGCACGATTGAGGGATTGCTTCGATTGGTTTGGGGGTGGGCTGGTGGTGCTTGGGTGGGACTGGGAGGCTTGCGACATGGATTGCGGTCGGTTGAAGACGGCAGAGTGTGGCGGAGAGCTGGCGCCGAGGTAGAACGTTGCGATAGGGACCATCCTATGTGACAATGTCAGTATGTTTGTTATGAGAGAACGCGAGATGGGCGCACCTTTTTTCTGAATGACAGGCCAAGATCCAGTGCGGTTGGACAACGGGAATGCTGAGCTGAAGCGCACGTTGGTACTCGACGCCTGGAGCACCACTCGTGTTGCCTGCCACCTGCGCACCAGAGGGCGTAGCGGCCGGGGTGGTACAGACAAAATGTGTAGTATCAATCTGAATCTTGTCGCTCCATTTCGCTTTCATTTCCCTCAGTGCCGCCTTGGCGTTCTCAAGCAGAACCGAATCCTGGACGTTTCCAAAGCAGACAGAGATACCAGAGGTGTCTGTCATCGTGTGTGTACGCACGCGAAGGACATTGGAGGGGAACGTTCCCGCGGTCGTACGAAGGACAAGCTGGAACGAGTACTCCAAGTTGATTTCAAGCCCGGACACTTTAGTTGAGGTATTGGTGCGAGGGGAGGGTATAGATGCCAACCGCTGGCCATTGCGGTAGATGTCGAGCGAGCGAATACTAGCAGTAGCAAGTTTAAGAGTTGGCCATTCAAGAGTTACCGAAGTCTGAGTAGCGTTACGCAGCTACCAACGCGAGTAAAGTCAAACCATTTCAAGTCTATCGTGGTTCAACGCACCTGCAAGCTTGGTGGCTCGGGCGATTCAACACCAAACTCGTTCAATATGTCGTCCTGGAGTGCCCAGAACTCGGCTTCGCGTTTCTTTTCCTCCGCGACGTTCCTGTGGACCGCGATATTGACAATAGAGCCCGTCGTGGCTCCAGGTGGAAGCAGAATAGAAGGAAACTCAATCAAATGCGCCCGTTCACCGAGCAGGATCTACAAAACTACCATGAGCATCGTTTGAATTCCCAAGTCCAGACTTACAGCCATTCCGGCATCTAGCAGGCGTTAGCAACAGTAGCAATAAAAACAAATCGACGCACCGAGCTTGCCAACGGTGAACATGAAGCTCTCCGGGGACTTTTCAGGATACATCACCACGACGAGCAGTACTAGTTGCGGTCGCTGTCAACTCTCGTCCTCACTGGCGACCGCTTTTGGTATACAATTCCCACGGCCTCCAAACTTGCCAGATTTTTCATTTCCACAATTGTGCTCAAACTCCAAAAAAATGCCCGCGCTCGCTGTGGACGACATCGACTACACAGACATCGAGGAGAAGTGCGTCCACGACGAGCTCGCTCTTCTTGGTCCCTAGACTGATTGTGACCAGATACGACGTCCAGTTTGACGATGGCTTCGACACGACTCTCGTCGTTGATGGTGTCCCCGTTATCGACGAGTCGAAGCGCGAGAGGCTCCTGAACAAATTCTGTAAAGAGTTTGGTCGCAAGGGCGTCTCGATCAAGCCTGAAGACGTCTACATGCCGTGGAACGACGCCAAGGGAAAGAGCAAAGGGTATTTCTCTTCTCTCTCGCCCTTTGGTCTCTCTCACAGCGACTGACTTGCTGCAGTTATGCTTTTGTGGACTTTCGTACCGTCGAAGATGCGAATCTTGCTCTCTCGGCTCTCAACAACCATCCTTTCGACTCCAAGCATACTTTCAAGCTCAATCGGTTTACTGACATTGAGGGATATGCGAATATGGACGAGTCGTATTCTGATCCTAAGTACGAAGAGTTCAAACCAAAGGTATGGCTTGTTTCTTGTGGTTGTTAATGATATCAACTATGCTGTGTAGGAACATTTACGTGCATGGCTCGGCGACCCCCAAGGACGCGACCAATATGTCACCTACCGCCATGAGGATGTAGAGATTCACTGGCACGGAAAACCATCGCAAAGCGAGCTAGCCTTCAAACCTGTAAGTTTCCCTCTTTCATTAGTGTCCCTTAAATCACGAATCGCCCCCCGCAGGAATGGAAAGAACCTTTCCTCTACGTCGCATGGTCTCCATTGGGCACCTACATCGCGACTCTACATAGGCAAGGCGTGCGCATATGGGGTGGATCCTCATGGAAACAACAACAACAATTCGCCCATCCGCTAGTCAAACTCATCGATTTCTCACCCTGCGAACAATACCTCGTCACCTGGTCCAACGAGCCCATCGTCGTGCACGAAGGCGCAAAACAGGGTCCTCAATACCTCTCACCGGACGACGAAGGCAACAACATGGCCGTATGGGACATCAAATCCGGACACCTCCTCCGAACCTTTTCCACCCTCGTCGACGGCGAGACGCCGACGAACAAGAAACAGATCCACTGGCCGGCGCTCAAATGGAGCCCCGACGACAAGTTCGTGGCGCGGCTCACCCGCGGGCAGATGATCAGCGTCTACGAGGTCCCCGGCATGCATCTGCATGGGAAGAAGAGCTTGAAGATCGAGGGTGTACTGGACTTTGAGTGGTGTCCCCTCGGCGATAAGGATAAAGAGGACGTGAAAGTCGGTGAGGCGCCGGGCAAATCGAAGAAGGCGCGCGAGAATATGTTGGCGTATTGGACACCGGAAATGGAGAATCAGCCTGCGCGTGTGACTCTCATCGCTTTCCCGAGTCGCACCATCTTGCGGCAGAAAAACCTTTTCAATGTCACAGAGGTCGGTCCCTGCTTGCCTCGAGTCATTGACCCCACTCGTTCATTCTTGTACAGTGTAAACTTTACTGGCAAAACCAGGGTGACTTCCTCTGCGTTAAAGTCGACCGGCACACAAAGACGAAAAAGTCTATATTCTGCAACCTCGAGATCTTCCGAGTGCGCGAAAAGGACTACCCAGTCGAAGTCATCGAACTAAAAGGTCCGTATCCTTCATCATCAGCAGTCCCTCAGCTAACTTCGTGCGGGTGACAGACGCCGTGACCGAGTTCTCCTGGGAGCCCAAAGGCGAGCGTTTCGCCATCATCTCGAGCAACGACCCCAACCTCGGCAACCCCGGGCCGGGCATAACCATCAAGACCGACGTCAGCTTCTACCAGCTCGAGCGGGCGGGGGGAAAGAACGATTTCAGGCTCCTGCGTTCGCTCCCTTCACGTACGAGCAATGCGATCCGCTGGTCCCCCCGTGGCCGCCACGTCGTCCTCGCCACCGTCGGCTCGTCGAGCAAGTCGGAGCTCGAGTTCTGGGATCTGGATTTCACGGTTGAGGAACTAGGGAGGAGAGAGGCGTCGAAGGAGGAGTGGGGAAGTGGGATTCAGCTGTTGGGTACTGGTGATCATTATGGTGTCACGGATGTTGAGTGGGATCCGAGTGGGCGCCACCTTGCGACGAGCGCGAGTGCTTGGACTCATGTTGTATGTCATCTTCCTTCTCTCATGCTTCTCATTATCTGACTGGAATACTAACTGTGATGTGATAGCTTGAGAATGGCTATGCCATCTGGGACTTCCGTGGTCAGGAAATCGTTAAACACATTCAAGATCGCTTCAAGCAGTTCATCTGGCGTCCTCGTCCGCCTACACTCCTCACGAAGGAACAGCAGAAGCAGATCCGCAAGAACCTCAAAGAGTACAGCCGGACCTTTGACGAAGAGGACGCGGCAGAGGAGAGCAATGTCAGTGCTGAGCTCGTCGCCCTTCGTAAACGCCTCGTAGACGAATGGAACAAGTGGCGCATGACTAGTAAGAAGGAACATGCTGAAGAGAGGAGTAGGAAGCATGGGAAACACGATGAGGAGAAGGAGGAGATCGAGGTTTGGGTCGATGAAGTTATTGAGCAGATTGAGGAAGTCGTGGTTGAGTAAAAAAAAACTCTCGATTTCTTTTCTCTCCTCGGTTTGTTGAGTAGAATATATTTGTCGTAAACGTGGTCTCGAGTTCACATTGCGGGAGTTTGGCTTGTACAACCTTGGAGGTCAATGACTGTTTCTCGAGTTACTCTCACGGTCAATCAAGTCAATAACCCGCCTGTCAGTAACGTCGCGGTCAAAATTTTATTCATTCATTCTGAGATCAACTTGATTGTTCCAAGTCTGTCATCGTCTTTTCTAACCTTGTTCGTCTCTGTTCATTCAGCTTATGTGTTACAAATGGACGACATCTTAAACAATTTCCCGCCCCTCAAGTACTATGACACTGCTGCACAACTCCTTTCTCAATTATGTCCAGATGTCGTAAAAAACAGCGTCGAAGTTGACTTCGGCTCTCCAGCATCATTTGCTTGCATGTTATACTGGAATCCAGAACTTTTCTCCCGAGTCGAGGATGCAAGGGTTTCGAGAGACCCAGGAGACTTTGAAACAATCTGGGAGACATGTAGAAGTAAGCCGACTGGCCTTCCATTGATCCCGCTTTGCAGCAACAGACTGCACATGCGACGTAAAACAGTCATTTTCGCATCCATAAACTATTGTTGAGTCGCAACCCATTACCCTCAGGCGACGTACAACTATGGCGCCTACGCCGCTGCTGCTACTGCCCAAGCTAACACGACAACGCCAGCCGTGCAGCGCCCAATAGCCCCCGCATCAGCCGCAGCGAGCTCCAGTATAGACAGAAGGGATATATCTGAGCTCAACGATGCTTTAGGCAGCGCTGGCCTCGATCTGCGGGTTCGTCATGCATCTTTCTCTTTCTCTTTCTTATTTAAACAAAATTATACCAGGCAGAAGAAGAAACACTCCAACGAAGCCACGAACAACAACCTACATATCGATCATTAGAAGACCGCTCACGAAAACAACCCGCGACGCCCTCGTTCGACACACGTATCCTCGGCACCCAACATAAAATCACGAAAATCCCAGACGACGAAACCAACTACATGGCGCTTGCGTTGCGTGTACGGCTGCAGGACCTCGTGACGGCCATGATCACCGCCTCGCACCACCGCAACGACACCCAGTTCGACCGCCCAGCGTCGTTGTATGCCAACAACTCGCCCATGTGGAGCATCGTCGTGCGGAGCGACGTCGCGAAGCAGCTGGCCGCGCTGGAGAAGGACGAGCGCGAGGAAGAGACCAAGATCCGGAGAGAGAGGAAGAGAGGCAGGATATGGCTGCTGCTGCGCAGGCGAACGGGTCTGCGAACCCGCTCTCGGCGGATGGGTTCGACGATCTAGAGGGCGGTGTGAAGAAGAAGAGGAAGAAGGAAGGCCCTGGTGTCACCGCGAGGAATATGTCGGAGGATGTCAGGAAGAAGATGTCGAATGCTGTTGCGACGCAGGCGGCCGGGTTGGGCGGGCGGTATGCGTGGATGAATGCTTCCAACGCCGCAGCCGCTGCTACTCCGACAAAGACCAAGGTCACTCTTCCGACCATCACTAGTACTAATACCACCACCACGACTGCTCCCGCGACGACCTCGCCTAATCC
>QGOA01012241.1:0-10471 GCA_003313075.1 Termitomyces sp. MG16
GTACGGTGTGGTCTTCCTGGAACAGCAGTTCCATTCCCCCACGATGTCTATGGACATCTTTAAGCAGGTCGATGACGAGCGCATGGAGCGCCTCTCCACGTATGGCACCCCCGCCGCAATCCCGCAATGGGATGGATGGCGGGAGATGATTGAAGACAATCACTATCATCTGATGTTCAAGCACCACGAGGAGAGCAAGCTCCCGGAAAACCCTGAGGCCAACGGCCTCTATTACTTGATTGGCATGGACCCGAATCGGGTCAACCTCCTAAAGCGCTCGGCAGCGCATGACCTGCCAGCAGCAGACATGGACCCAGGCCGGGTCAATCTTCTGTCACGCACGGCAGAGCAGGGTACGCTTACCACCACCGCTTCAGCGATTAATGTCGCACTAACAGAGCCTATGGTGGTAGACACGCCTGCAGCCGAGGGGCCTATAACCCCACTGAGGATGGAATCGGCGCCTCCCCCTCCCACGATTAACGTCGCACTGGAGGAGGAGGCAATGGTGACTGAAACGGGCGCTGTCACGGGAGCATCGTCATCCGGGTCCTAGACCCTTGTAAACATTATTTTGTATGTACCTCTGAGTATTTAACTCGAGCCATTTCAGCTGATACGCACTTTAGAGTCGCGTGTAGATACAGCGGACTCAGAGGAGGGGTCATTCTTTTTTGTTTTTTATAATTTTATTATACACACCATTGGCTTTCTACTGCTGGCGCCCCCTGCGCCCATGTCTGATAAGGACTGCTGTCTATTGTGTCTGGCCGACACATCTTCATTGCGCATGAATGCTAACGCCTTGCAGCCACGCAATACGCGTGCATTCATCCGTTGTTGCACTACCATGCATCTTTCATCTCTGCTGCACTACCGTGCATCTTTCATCTTGCTCTACCTCCCTTTCTCAAGACCGAGTATTCGGTCTCATTGGGGGGTATGTAACGGAGTCATCCGTATTACCATCAGCGTCAACGACGCTATAATCAATTAGTAGAGTATTACGTAAGATAACATCTTGTTTTCACTCTAAGTACTAGTCAATCCGATATTGCGGTCTGATTTAGCACTTGTGTGATACACACAAGATAGTTCTAACTCGTAACTCCGGTTACACAGCCTCAACGCAGATTGTCACACGAAACCTCATCCCATCATCACGACACGCTGACCTTGTGCCAGAGCAGGAATGGACTGGAAAGCGCCAAAACGTGGAATTCCTTTGTGCTTTTGGGTCAGTGGCTTTTGCCAAAGTACCAAAGGAGTTAGTGGAATCCAAACTTGACCCCAGATCGGTCAAACTCACTTTCGTGGAGTACTGCGACAACAGGTACAGGCTATACGACCAAAGGACACGGACGATAGTCACCTTGCACGACGTGATTTTCGAGGAGGGAAGAGGTCACAGGTCACTCACAGTGATTAACGACGACAGCGGTGACCTGATGGCCAATGTCCCGCCGCAACCAAACCCAACCATACCAGGAGTCCTCCACCTCCGCCAACCCATTGCCCCACAAATACGCCCGACTGATGGACCGCTCCACGAGCCGACCACGACCAACCTTGATCCCTCCACCACCAACAACGACTCGGTGCCTGGCACGGAGTTACAACAGGCCACTGCCCCTGTCGTGCCTGCGCCTGCTACACAACCCTTGCGCCGATCCGACCGCCTCACAGCTAAGCGAACAGCCGCCCAGGGAACCAACATGCCACCTCAATCGTACCTCGCCACGGAGGCTTTCGCGTTCCTTGCCACACTCGACGATGCGGGTGACGTGGACAATGACTACGTCCCCGCAAACTACGCCGAAGCCATGAGAAGGGCCGACTTATGGGAACCGGCTATGGCGCAGGA
Organism: Termitomyces sp. MG16; assembly: GCA_003313075.1. NCBI lineage: Eukaryota > Fungi > Basidiomycota > Agaricomycetes > Agaricales > Lyophyllaceae > Termitomyces > Termitomyces sp. MG16. The sequence continues at coordinate 1,865 of QGOA01012241.1, forward strand.
ACTTGAAATGCTGAAGGAGAGGAAGGTTCTCGAGCTCGTACCGTTGTCGGACATACCTGAGGGGAAGAAGATCATCAGGTGTAGATGGGTGTACGCGAATAAATACGATGCAGACGGGAACGTGGTACGGAGGAAGGCTCGGCTGGTCGCAAAGGGGTTCTCACAGGTTGCGGGGGAGGATTTTGATGAAACATATGCTGCGGTCGTGCGACTCGAGTCTATCAGGATCTCTGCTGCTCTCGCCGCACAGCTTGGACTCCACATCTGGCAAGTTGATTTCGTCTCCGCGTACCTCAACAGTGTCCCGTCCCACACCGTCTACATGCAGGTCCCACCTGGTTTTAAAGGGGGAGAAGGGAAGGCCTGTCGCCTGTTAAAAACCATTTACGGGATGATGCAAGGGGAAAGGGATTGGTGGCATACTCTGGATGATGCATACCAGACCCTGGGCTACAGGACGTCCCACGCTGACAGCTGTGTGCGCACAAAAGTTGAGGGAGATGAACACACCATTACCAACACGTTCACCGACGACACTTTTGGCCTGTCAACGACCTTACAGGGGGCCGAAAAGACGAAACGCGAACTGGGACAGATGTACGAAATCAAGGATCTGGGGAACCCTTCTCTCATTGTAGGCATGGCAATTGAGAGAGACGCCAACACCGGCTCCATCAGTCTCTTGCAATGCGCATATCTCAAGCGTGTCCTAGACCGCTTTGGGATGGGTGAATGCAACTCTCGTGCCACTCCCTTACCAGCAGGCATCCAACTCACCGAAGCAATGAGTCCACAGACTGAAGCTGATAGGTTCTTTATGGCTGACAAACCATACAGGAAACTACTCGGCTCACTTATGTGGGCACAAGTTGCCACGCGCCCCGACCTGTCGTATGCAGTAGGCCTACTTGCTCGTTTCCAATCAAACCTGGGACCAGCCCACTGGAACGTGATGCTACACGTGCTCGGATACATCAAGGGGACCCTCGACTACCGTATTACATACTCAAAACAGGAGAACGAGTCAATCAAGCCTATTGGATACGTCGACGCTGATTTTGGTGGGGACCACGATACTAGAAGGTCGACGGGAGGCTACGTTTTTATGATCGCCGGGGGAGCAGTGTCGTGGAGCTCGAAGAGACAGCCAACAGTCGCACTATCTACGACGGAGGCGGAATATATGGCCCTCACGAGGGGAGCTCAGCAGGGGTTGTGGATGCATAACTTCCTGGTTGAGATCGACCACCCTCAACAGCTACCGGTCACACTGTACTGCGACAATCGGTCATCAATTGCCCTAGCCAGCTCGACGAAAGGACATCCACACGCAAAACACATCGACATACGCCACCATTATATACGCAAACAAGTCCAAGAGGAGGACATCAAGATCGAGCCTCTGCCGACGACCGAAAATATAGCCGACCTCTTCACCAAATCTCTCGGGCGGGTCCAACACAACTACCTACTCGGGAAACTTGGCCTGGGAAACGACCTGGTCTAGCGCATCTGGGGGAGTATTAGAGGAGACACGCCTATGCCAGTCTGAGAACGTTCGTTAATCATATATTTTTCATTTTTATTTTTATTTCCTTTACATATATGGTAACGGCTCGCAGTGACGCCACTGCGAGCCTTGTGCCTCATCGACTATTTGCTAATCTTTATATTTCCACAAACCTTATTTTTCTTTCGCAACATAACAGCCACACAAACACAGCCACCCTCAGCTGTCTACACATCTGCATAGAGTGACTGAGGGTAAGCAAGTTTACTTATTGTTCCAACTTATTACTTACGCTGTGTAGTCGTTATTATCTTACTTTACAGGTCAATATCATAGCCGTCTACACATCTGCATAGAGTGACTGAGGTCGTTATTATCTTACTTTACACCTCCCTAGCAAACACGTGAGGGCGGTGGCTTTCCGGCGGCGTTGAATAACCCACGTGGTGTCTAAGGTGTTTTCCACACAGGCGCACTTAGCCAGGAGTCGAACCCCCGACCTTGCACTTGGGAAATCATGTGATCCCCCTAGGACTGCGATGGTGCCAGCTGAGCCACCACAGCCCTAACTTAGTGATGAAGTTAGGACAAGCTAGCACAATTTGAATGCCAAGTATAACTTGGTGCTCAAAGGGTTGCAATTTGTTGTTATATACATATGTAGTAGCTATCTTTGATATACAAGGATCTTCCCCTCATGTCTAATCAAGTATGCCACAGAGACTTAGTCTATAGCTGGCTGACAATACTCTGATATGATGGTTGTCCATTATTGGTGTACATTTTGCACACAAGTGGCTGCCACCAACTCATTCCACTCCTGTGTCATTCAAGGGTCATATGCCTAGTTGTACTTGGATAGGGAAGCTGGCCACTCTCATAAGGACTATGTTTCCTCACATTCTGAGACTTCCATCTCATGGGTGCTATTCCTCAAGTTCTTCAGCTTGACTCATGAGGATGTAGGTAGACATATATTCACTGAGTCCTCAAACTTCTTTGCCTTCTGATAGTGTTCTCCTGGAGGCTTTGCACCTCTATTGTCTGGAGCAGCTATGCACTCCTTGGTCATCTTGGAGGCTTGATACTCCTCCTTACTCATCATTACTGCCTGGTGGTCTGAGCTTAGCTCAGGCATAGTCTGTGTCTCCTCAACCACATCCTCCACTGTCAGCAGCTTCTGCTGACCAAGTCATGAAGAGTCCTTATGCTTCTCCATAGTGTGGTGATGCCAGAGATGATAATCAGTATTGTCTACTGTAGCATGTTCTGCTGGGATAACTTTCTCATTCACCAGCACTTGACAGTACTCAAAGTCCAACATGACTTTGTTATGCTGCATGAGCGGCATTCCCAATATCATATTGTAGTGATCAAAGTTTGCTACATCTATATATTCCTGGCTACATGAGCCAGGTGTCTGGACAGTTACATTTGTCCCATACTGTATCATAGCATGGCTCTCTACAGTGCCCAATTGCAAGGCCAACAAAGTGTCTAACTTCTGTACAGAAATTCTGTACACATGGGCAGATTGAGGTGTAATACCTGAAGTAGTACTCCCAGAGTCCCAGAGGGTCCAGGCCTTGTGGCCATTTACATCCACATATGAGACCAGACACTTCTTGTCTGCACGTTTCAATATAGAGCACTGCAATGTGCCCTCTGCTTGATGAAGAGTAACTTTTTTCATTCTCACAACATTATTCTTGTTGTGGTTGTTTGAAGATGGCCAATTCGCACTTGCTGCTGCAGTATGTGTGGCATGTAGGTGGGCTTAGAGTGTATATCCCTTTTTGTGGGCTCCTGCCCTTGTAGGACAGCTAGTAGCATAGTGGCCTGGTTGGCCATATGTGAAGCATGTTCCTGTCTGACCAGATGGGTTGGCCAGCTTAATTTCCAGCCTGGGCTTCAAACATTCTCTGTCTAGAGCCCACTCAGGTCATGGACAGCTACACCTTTATTTCTCTGCAGGGGCTCAGCACACTACAAACTGTGTGTTGTGGTCACAATCCATGTCAGCCTTCTTGGCTAGAAAGGTCTCTATGTGCTAACCTTATGGGGGTGCCACAGCAAGCACAGGTTGCCTGCTTCCTTTCTTATGGCTATTATGATGCTCATACCTTATGGTGTATGCCACAAACTCCTCAACATTGTTGACCTCCAGGGACAGTCCATCCTCACAAATCAGATAGTGGTGCATGTCCACTAGGATACCATCCAAGAACATTTCAAGCATAGTGTACACTGCCATGTTCTGAGCATGGTCATTTAGGGTATCATAGAACCCTTGCATACTCAGCTTCTCAGTGTACTTTGTGGACTAGAAGTCCTGCTTTGCATCCTTTAATGTTGAGGGGTGTACAAATTAATTGTACAGTCCTATAAGGACTCCTTTAAATGTCCAGTCATACTGGACCTGGTTGACATGCAATACTGCTTGTCAGAACCAACTCATGGCTTCTCCAGCCAAGAACTCGGGCAGAACAAAAATTTGTTCTCATTCCATATGGTCTCCACTATATAGACACATGGCAAGGTGGGTACACATGTCTATTACCCAGTCTTCCAAGTCACTGAACTTGGACACACCTGAGTAGGCTCAAATGTGCCTACTGTCTGCTTTATGCAGCTTCACCCTGTCTGGCAACTGTAGGGTTACTTTCAAGGTGTCATTAACTACTCAATAAAGGCAGTTGTGCATGGCTTTGCAATGCATACAAATGGCCTCTTGCTGGCCTAGAGATCTGGTTGCTAGATCAGTGGCTTGGGGAAGTGATTTCTCTCATCCACCCTGCTGCAGACATTCTGAGCCTCTGCAACTGTGGGCATAATTGTCTTTGTCTCAGAGAATTGATCTAGGGCACTCATCCTGGCATCTACCAGAGGCATCACATCTTATGGTGCTATCTTGATCAAGGAAGTCTCCTCAATCATGACTGTTGCACTGCACTGGTTCTGGAGAAGATTGATTCTCCTGGCCTTGCATCACAAATTGATGACACATCTCATCAATAGACTTGGTGCCCTCAAATACAATACCCTGATCATTAATAAGGGATTGTCTCTTAGTCCTGAGATTGCCATTGTGCATTTGTTGATAGGCTTCTACTCAGGCTGAGTGCATCAAGGGACATTATGGGCTTACCAACATTTGACATACTGAAGACTCAAGTGATCTTCTAGGACTCAGAATACCCCTGACTTTGGCACCCCATTGCAAGCCTTACTTATCAGCCCCATCCAACATTTTCCAGGCCTTCAGCACATGCTATCTGTTGATTTCAAGGAATTAGAAGGCCTAGGACCCATTGTGCTAGCATGATAGCAGGGAGGTAACTTTGACCAAACTCCAATTACTTCCAGAAGGGGTTAGCATTAGGCACTGCCATTTGACAAGGCACCTCAATCAGAAGTCTAAAAGAATCAATGATGACAGCACAGGATATACTCAAACCTGACATTTGGACCTATCAGGAATTGATACAATGCATAGCACTGACATTAGCACTCATGGCGTCTGTTGAGGATTTTCTGACCATACCCTGGAGTGGCCTGGCCAATCAGAATTATATTAAGAGTAAGCAGACTCATATAATTCTAAGTCAACTTAGAGTTGCTGTTAGTTGCTGTGGATTATAATGCCATTGGTCACCATCACCCATGTGCTGCTGGTCGTCATTGACAGGTCACCATTAGAGGAAACCATGAGGAGAGGTGCCAAGTGGTAGCATCACAAATGGACTTATCTTAGAAAATATAGTAGTGCATAGTATAAAAAAGATAGCTACTTCACATGTGCATAACAACAAATTATAACCTTTCAAGCACTTAGTTACACTTAGTGTTCAAATTGCACTAGCTTAACCTAACTTTGTCACTAAGTTGGGTGCTAGCCTCATCTATCTCATCTTCATCATTTGTGGTGCCACCTATGGGCACATTATACTGTGCTATCCATCTTCATCTCTATATCTTTGCTTAAGCTACAATGCTTACAGTTTGTTAGGTAGCACCCAAGGTGCTATTATCTAGCATGTCATTCTATCACATTTGCTTGAGCACACCAGGACTCTGTCAGGACTCCTCACAACTACGCATGCCAGGCACTGGAGATGGTGTTGTACTGCATATATGTCTAGCGCATCCAACCACAGTTGGTGTCATCACTATTAATATGCAACTCAGTTGCTCAACATCTCTGCCATTAGCTGTCAGGGGACTCCTCATTTCTTCTTTTCTTCACTCTTTATCTCTTCATTCTCTCTTCATTCATTCTTTTATTTCTTCTGACATTATTTTATTTTACTGTTTCTATTCTTTCAACACTATCTGTTAGTACTATTCTCAGCTCTTGAGATGCTCTGGTTCTTTAGCTACCATTCAGACAAGTGTGGGCTCCTCAGCACCACTTTCAGACCACTTACATAAGCCAGAGTTTGCCAGAGTTTGCCTCTTATTTGTGCAATTGTTTGTGTAGGCAATTTTTGAGTTTTTAAGGTTTTGTTGTACTATACAGTTGTTTCCCATACTTCAGAGGCCCCAGAAGCATCCAACCTGGCATAAAGAATCTTTAGACTTGTTCTCTTTGGATCTCCCTCTGCCAGCTATGTGACTGAGCCACAGCCTCTAGAGGTTGCCCTTACATTGGCATGCACAGCATCATAGATGCCTTGCTCTCCACCTTGCAAGCTGTACTGGCTTGCCCATCCAGACCTGACATATCTGTTCTAGAGTCTTGGTTATGCATATGAGGGGGCTCTTCACACCATCCTTGTCCTGCTGGAGTATAAAATGTACTCATCAGGTTTGTCTTGGGCACTTCCTGCATCCATGCTAGTGCCTCCACTAGCTCAACTCTGATGTCTTGATTATGACATGCCAAGCATTCCTCAGACATGTGGCTCCAGAGGGTCAACACCTCCAACTGTTTTGTGGCCTTATGCCACAAATACATCTAGAGTTCCAAAGAGAAAACTCTCATCATCAACTCAGTATATTTAGTACTGAATGCACTGGGCACTTTGTGCCCTTGTTGCCTAAGTGCTACTATATGCGCTGAAGCATATTGCTTGAGTCATGCCTATGTGGTGTTGATAGGACCCTACACAGGCTTGGCACATCAACAGCAGGCTCAGCATTGGCTCTGAACACCTTGCTGCACTTGGGCTGACCTTGGCGCACGTGATTTATCCATTTTAAGCTATTTCCAATAGCCACACATGGCAAGCAATGTACCTGATCAGTGATAGCGCCAATAGCAGCTGGAATGACAAGTGATAGCAGGCATCATGCCATTAGCAAGCATTGACAGATGGCATCACTCAGGCAGCATGTAGTACCACTAGCAGGCAGCAGCACTTACAAGTAGAAATGATGGTATTTCTCTATGACTGATAGCCTGGCATTTTACCTTGGTGCCTGGCACTGCTTAGCACTTTTTTATTACTTGGACAGACAGTATTCTCGTTAACTTCTCAATATTTAGTTTAATGTGTGGCAACTACTTACATTCTTTCCAGTTCACCACTCTTTGGCAATGCTTAGCTGCTTAGTGATGGTGAACTCATTTTACTATAAATATTTACCATTGTCACTAGCTATAAAAAAAACCAAGTACCCCAGTTTACACCCCTCAGTTCACCTCACAGTTCAGATTTCTTTTAAGCTAACTAAGTTCCTAGTTGTCAATTGTCTGAACACTCTTAGTCTGCTTGCTGCAGTTATGCTTATGGAACCTACATGCCTTGCACCCTATGGCAGGCATCACACAGCTTAGTCATTGCTAAGCCTCTGGTTTCCTTGCTGCATCCTCTGCTGCACTTACTCATATTAGCATCCCCTTTACTTAGGTGCACCTTGTTGTTAGTGCATTCCTTTTGCTGCATCTCCTTACTGACTCTCCTTATCAACTATTGTTACCAACCTTCACCAAATCTCACCATTTAACTCATTTTCCAACTTGTTCTCTGGGAACTGCCTAGGACTCCCTCAATCCTTAGCATGCCCAAACACATTTTATACAGGTTAGTAGCTGTAAACCGTATCTGCTACTGATCCACTTTTGGGCATTATCAGTGTATTTCATCACCTCTGGATGTAGATCCCAGAATAACTACAAGCACACAGTGTAAGCAGTTTTCAACCACTGCTTCTCTGCTCCAGTGTCATCATCTGTAGAGGACTCAGGGGCCTCTCCTATGAGATCAACATTCTCCTTGACCTCTTCTATAGTGGGAGTTTGTGGGAAATGATCTTCCGCAGTCTCCAATAAATAAAGTCCAGAAATGGATTTTACCTAAGAAATCAGAATAAGTTCTACTTATTATCTTAGGAGTCCAGTAATAAAATCCTGCAAATAGAGCAAATACTGCTCCCATAGAAAGTACATAGTGAAAGTGCAAAATTATACTTTATCTTGTATTAGCAAGGCATCGAGCCCACCACAGCCTAGCTAGTCCCAGTATTCCAGTTCAGAAGCATATATCCCCTAGCCTGTACCAATGAGTCAGTGACTCCCGAGGCACCTGAGGTTTCTATTGACTGCCTGGTCTTATCAGGGGGCTCTTTGGAAGCCAGCTGACAGACCATTGAGGTCTTTCTGGCAGCTGCATAACTGGGGGAGTTAATCCCTCTGACATTTTATCCTGCAGCCATTGCTGGCCCTCATGATGTGAGCTCTCAGCTCTCCAGATCTCATTCTCATTTCTGGACAGGTCAGTGCTCCAACTCTGATCATGAGCCTTGGGCCCTGCCTGGCCCACAATAGATGCCTGCACATCCTGTGTGTCTACTGGGTCATCCCATAGGTCATAGATGTTGCGCCCACTATCTGTGGTGACTGTAAGTACAGGGTTACTCATTGATCCCTTGTCTAAAATTTGCATGGTGTGGCTGTGCAAGAAGCTCAAGAAGCTGATAGAGTTCTGTCAAAGAACTCTGCAACTGACATTGGGTGCTAGGCAATAGATCCTAGCTGGCAGATTCAAAAAAAAATGTAACAAAGTTACAGATTTTGTAAGAGCTTAGGTTCACACAGTACAAAATCAGACCAGACCAGTCTATTGTAAAAGATAAGCTGCTTAATAAGCAGCAAG
>QGOA01012247.1:0-12409 GCA_003313075.1 Termitomyces sp. MG16
CTACTGGTGAACCCATGGACTGCTTAGTGAACCTCTGGAGGTTTATGGAATTTCCCTCCTCCAGGTCCAGGATAGTCATAATCAGCGACCTCTCCCAGGGAATGCAGATGACTTTGGACCCCATGGGTCTGGTAAGGTAGACGAGCTGCTGCTCCACCTTGAAGCGCGGATGCACTTGGATATTGTTCAGAATCTCTAAAAAGAGATTATCATCCTTGTATCCTTGCTGGATACATGTGCAGAATTGTGCATTGCCTAAGTCAGCTGGTGCAGGCGTATGGTCCTGTGACTCCAGCGCTTGCTGGAGCGTCATATCAGTACCTCTCATAGGCACCCCTTGCCTTGTCTCTTCACTTGGCTGAGGGACCTCATGATCCACCAGCACCTAGGCCTCGATATTGCGAGCTTCTCGCTGTTCATGCAGTCGCTTACTGCGACGTGTTTCCTGCGCTTGCATGGCATGTAGCTCAACCATATGTTCCTTGATTTCATGGAACCAATGCAGGGGCAAGTCTTCGCCCTCTGGGTCACTACGTTTGTCTGCCTGGACATAGTCATGCACGTCATGGACGTCATCTCAAGTATCACTCTCAAAATATTGAGATAGGCAATCCGCGACTTTGTTCAATTCACCTTTTACATAGGTGATGTCGAACTGGTACCGTGACATGTAGTCAATCCAACGACATTGTTGCAGAGATGAGTGCACCTGAGTCTTGAAAAACTCTAGTGCTTTGTGATTTGTAATGATGTGGATCTTGTATCCCATCAGTTTATCCTCCCATTTTAGGAGGGCTTCCAGGATAGCGAGTGTTTCTAACTTGTGTACAGCATAATTCTGCTGGGCAGCAGTGAATTTACAGGACATAAATCCCGCTGGTCAGCAAGTCTGCCACGTTTTACCTTGGCCAAACATGGCCCCAACCCCAGTCTTCGATGCGTTGCATATGAGCCATATGGGCTTGTCGATGCGTGGATCAATTGGCTGGATGACTGGTGTCTTTGCGCAAATGCGCTTAATTATCTCAAAGCACCGCTGATGCAGCGGTCTCTAGTGAAAAGGGGACCCATTCTGGGTCATGGCTATAAGTGGCCCTGTGTATGCAGTGATGTCTGGCAAAAAATTGCCAATATAGTTTACAAGTCCAACAAATCGTTGGATATCATTATATGTGCGTGGAGTACGCCACTCTCAAATTCGGTCAAGCTTATCCATGTCCAGGTGAATACCCTTCTTGTCAATGACATGACCGAGACAACTGGCCGGCAGATATGAGGTGTCTCCAGACTGCATCTGCCTGAGGGTCCAAAACCTCTGATGGTGTCCCAATCTCCTTTCCTTTCCCTTTCTCCGCGTACGATAAGCACCATGGAGATGGTGCACAACGAGGTGACGGCAATGCTTGTCAGGGCGGTGTTCGAGGTTGGGTTTGACCTCAATTCTGCATCCTTGCTGACAGTTCATCCCGTCTGCACCCTACTATTTCCCAAAGCCCGCCTCCTCATGCCCTGGTACTCCTCGGAAGCGATCGTCTCCAGTCTCTTTATATGTCTCTTGCAGGGGCAGCATCCTCTCTTGTTGTCGTTGAGGTTGCACTACCTCGCTCTTTCCTTGCTGTTGACACCCCACGTCGTCGTCCACGTCCATGGGTGCTACCTGTGGTGCAGTTAGTGCTTTCTCATCCGAAAGGAGTGTACTTGCACTCTGGATCTGCGTCTGCTGCATTGACATTGGCATACCCCACATAACCTGTCCTCCTATCTGCTGTCCAGGACCAGCTGGTCCTGGGAAGTATGGCATCTGGAAAAACGGCGGATAAAACTGCGGAGGTTGTCCAAATTGGGCTGGGTTCTGCCCAAACTGGGACACCACTGGATATGACGCCACAGTCAGCGTCGTTACAGGCTGCTGAATGTTTTGCTGGGGGCGATTCCCCCCTCCTCCAGAACTCTGTGGGTTCTGAGGCTGCTGCTCACTGGTCGTACGCTGGTAAGGGTAGGACATGGTAATACAAAAATGTCGACGTGTTAGTGGGAAAAAACACACTAAATTCCCCATCATCAGGTTACATAACCTGATCCGACTGCCAACTCCGCATCACAATCCGCATTATCTCATCAGATAGATCAATCTCCATCTTATCTATCCAGAACAACCGTGATCCAATCTGGATCAGACACTCAGTTGATCCGAGCTCCAACTGATCCGGCCTACATATTATCACTGCCATCAATCTAAGCACGTGAGCGCTTAGCAAGCTGATTTGGGCACTTCACACCCTGCAGTTCTAAGTACCGATCCAATGCTGCCAACTTGGCACATGTGTGATACAACTCCCATGTCGTATCACCCGCACTCCATCGTACCTCGAATTCAAGGTGCGTTCCTCCCTGCCACCAATAGCCCAGGATGTCCTCGACAAACCATTCCTGTTTGTCACTGGCACCAAAATCATATGGCTCGGGCATCACCCAATTAGAGAACATAGCATCATTGTTTGCGTTATATCGCCTAAGTAACGATACATGAAACTTAGGCACAATCCGGCGTGCTTGCAGAGCTGCAGGCAGCTCCAGAACATAGTTTGATGTGCTTGGTTCCACGACCAAGACTCTGTATGGTCCAATGAATTTTGGACACAACTTCCTCGCCCTTCCTTTCAGAAGATTCAAGTTTTCCATCGACAGATATACTAACATCCTAGGCGTTAGCTCTGGTTCCTCACTCCGCCTATCATTTGCATGGCGTGTCTGTATAACACACGTGGCAATGATAGCATTGTGTGCATTGGCTAGATTCTCCAATGCTTGCCATGCAAAGTCCTTCACCCCCTTGTGAACGACTCCGTCCGTCCTTAGTTCGCACAGCATGGAGGGCATGTACCCTCCATTGAGCTTAAACGGCGCATATTCTGTGGTCTCTGACACACTCGTGTTGATCGCAAACTCAGTTAGCGGTATCTTATCTACCCAGTCGTGTTGGTCTGGTTGGACCACCGTATAAAAGATCTGGGCAATACTTCTATTTGCTCGCTCTGTCTGTCCATCCGTCTGCGGATAAAATGATGTAAACATGAGCAACTGAGCTCCCAAGAGCTTGTGAAGTTCTTGCCACCAGTGAGACGTAAACTTTGCGTCTTGATCGCTCACAATCAAACTTGGAAGGCCATGTAGCCTTACAATCTCCTTCAAGTAGAGCCAGGACAATGCGGACGCAGTAATGGTTGTGTGCACCGGTATCAAGTGCACCATACTGGTCATTCGGCAAATAACCACCCAAAGGTAGTTATACCCTTTGGACTTGGGAAATGGACCAACAAAGTCCATTCCAATGGAGTCCCACGGCTTTGTCGGGATGGGCAAGGAATGCAACTTCCCTGCTGGCTTTCTATTGCTGGTCTTCGACCGCTGGCAGACCTCGCAGGTCTGGCAGAACTGCATCACTTCTTTTTGCATCTGAGGCCACCAGTACCATTGCCTCAGGTATTCCAGTGTTTTGTTGGTTCCAAAGTGACCAACAACCTCATGCGCTTGAGTGACGATCTGCGTGATTAATGTTTGGTTGCGTGGTAAGCACACCACGTCATGCCCTTGAACATTTGTTATCTGGACCAGTCCTTTCTCATCCACGCTGAAGCGTGGGTGGGCATTTGCGTTCTGCCGGATTTCTGTATAGAACACATCGCGGCTATAGCCCCTCAGTACCTTCCGTAGGTACTCATCGGTTTGAGGAACAGGAGGGTTACGATACTCTCCTGTAGGCGATAACGTGTCAGCGAGCATAATGTCGTGGCCATACGGTCTACGACTGCTCCCAGTCTCACCCTGGCATGGCATTGTCGCCTCCTTTGGCTGAGCCTGCTTTAATTGCTCAGCTTCTATGTCTCGCCCCTCATGCCGCTCCTGCAGTCGTCGACTGCGTTGCAGCTCGGTTGCTTGCATAGCACGAAGCTCGACCACATGCTCCTTCACCTCTTTGTAGCGATGATACGGAAGATCATTGCCCTGAGGATCAATACGGATATCTGCATTGACATACTCATGCGTATCATGGTGTTCTCCAACTCTATTGCTCTCGAAATACCTCGAGAGACAGTCCGCTACTTTGTTCAGTTCGCCTTTGACATATGTGATGTCAAAGTTGTAGCAAGACATATAGTCAATCCACCGGCGTTGCCGTGGGGACAACGTTGCTTGAGTCTTGAAGAACTCAAGTGCTTTATGGTCCATAATGATGTGGATCTTGTATCCCATCAATTTGTCTTCCCACTTGAGGAGTGCCTCAAGTATCGCCAACGTTTCGAGCTCATGAACCGCATAATTCTGTTGGGCCGAGGTGAACTTCCTCGACATGAACCCAGCCGGTCGACAATTCTGCCAGGAGCTTCCCTGGCCATACATTGCACCTACTCCGGTCTTTGAGGCATCACAGATGAGCCAAATCAGCTCATCACGTCTGGGATCTATGGGGCAAATGACTGGTGTCTTTGAGCAGATCCTCTTGATCATCTCAAAACAGCGTTGGTGTATAGGTCTCCATATAAATGGAGCTCCGTTCTGCGTGGATGGACATCAAAGGTCCAGTATACGCTGTAATATCAGGCAGACAGTTGCTGATATAGTTCACTAGTCCCACAAATCTTTGCACATCGGTATAGTTACGAGGCACACGCCATTCGCGTATGCGTCGATTTCGTCCTAGTCAGGGTGAATACCCTGACTGTCAATCTTGTGTCCGAGGCAGTCTACTGTCTCGGCATATAGTTCACATTTCTTCCACTTGAGGTACAGCAGATTAGATCTCAGTCGCTCAAAAATAACACAAAGATGCTCTTCGTGTTCTTTGATTGAATCGGAGTATATGAATATGTCATCCAAATATATATGGACAAACCTCCTGATAACATCCCGGAAGATTAAGGTCATCAACCTCTGAAACGTTGCAGGAGCATTACAATTTCCTATCTGCATAATGTTGCTCACATATGTTCCCGTGATCGACGAGAACACTGTCTTCAGAATATCAGACAAGCAAATTCTCACTTGCTCATAAGCGTCCGTCAGGTCAATTTTTGACCTGAACTTTGCTCTTGCCACATCCTCTCAAATCACTTCCTGATCCAGAAGTGGCGTCACATCTTTTACGGTGTTGTCGTTGCGTTGGCAAGCATCCAACGCCGTTCTCAATGTACCATCTTTCTTCGGAATGCACAATAGCGGAGCAGCTTGGGAGGCCGGTTGGGCCTCCCACCAGTGGGCTCTCAGGGACCAATTGGTCTTGTCTCGGAGCTGCTGCTGCAGCGCCATTGGACATTGTGGCAAATGATATTTATACACCTTATTCTCATCAATAAGGTTGATTTCATGGTTGACCTCACGCCAAGGAGGTAACTCCTCCTTGGTTCCATTCAGAATATCCCCAAATTCCTGCTGCCACTGCAATCGTAGGTCCAAAATGTCCTCCTTCGTAAAACCACTGGTTTTACCTTTGCTCTTCCGGTCCACATCCTTGCGTGGACGCCTGGACAGCTTTGCTTGTACGGCTGGGCAGCCATACTTCTCTCTGAGGGCAGTAATCCTCAGCTCACTGTCATCCGGCATGTGTAGTTGCACAGGCACTTCCTTCTTGCTTCTTTGCGACGTCACTGACAGTCCGTCAAAGAATACCTCACTTGGTGGCGAGATCTTGTCATCACTAGCCTGACGATACAACTCCTCCTTTGACGTCCATCGTGGTCCATTCCATGCATACATTGATGCCACTAGCTTATTCCACTCAGCAGGCATTCGTGGATCAAACACCCATTCAAACATGGGATGAGGTACCGGTCGATCCCAGATTGACCGATTCGTATGTGTGGAGGATGCCTTGTCCTCCATCAGTCCTTGTTCATCATCCGTTACTAAGTCCTCAACCTTTACTCGCAACGACGTCGGTTGGCACTCTGTGCTTGCCGTGTGCTGAGGCCACTTGTCCTCAGGCTTACTCTGCTTTTCACACTTCATCTTGGGGCTCTCCCCCCTCTTCAGAGTATGTTCGTACTCTACAGCTTCGCTTTCCAGCATCAACACAGCAGGACTATCCATTGGCAAGCTCACACAAGCTTGCTCCTCATCCTCTCTATCCTCCACTGTAGGTGATTTCTTGCCTCCGCCTAGTCAATGTCGCCTGACTAGCACCTTCCTCTCCATGGTGCGGTGTCGATGGAGACGTCCATCGCCATTATCTATAGTCACTCGCACTGCAGGAATGGTGGTGCCATCCACCACTATCTCATTCTTCTTGAAGTCCAGCAGAACGTTGTGCTTTCTCATATACGGCGTGCCTATAATCATGTTGTAATGATCAAAATTTGCCACATCAAGGTACTCTTTTGTTCTTGATTTTGCACAGGCGATACTTGCCTGCATGCCAAACTGTACTGCAGCTTGGCTGCCCACAGTACCCAATTGAAGGAGTAGTGGCTCCTTCAACTCACTGACAGAAATATCATGCACTTGGCAGAACTGAGGCGTCACCCCAGTAGTTGTACTACCTGAATCCCACAATGTCCACGCCTTGTGGCCATTCACCTCAACGTACGATGCCAGACACTCCTTGTCCTTGCGCTTCAACACCGGCCTTACCAGCTTCTCCGGAGCCTTGCGAAGGTGTACTTTATACACCTTCACATTGGCTGCTCCAACTAGTCGGTCTAATGCGCTGGCCGGGTAGTCCATCAGAGCTCCCATGAATTCTGAGTCTGACTCCCAGGCATAATAGTCGTTGTCATATACATCAACCTCAACGTGTTTGTTATCCGACAACTCTTCTACCACAGAGGCGTTTTCATCCTCTGGTGCATTAGGACTGAGGTTATCCACCTCATCGTCGTCCACATCAGGTTCATTTCCCAAGTCTATCCCTTCAGCATCAGGAATAGCAGTGTGGGCTGCCCGTATATATGCACGTGGCCTAACCATAGGCCATCCACTGCCCACTGGACATGCATTCGCGAAATGCCCAGGCTGGCCACATTTGAAGCACTTATTTGCCACGAAAGGGCGAGCTGCTTCAAACTTTGGTGGCCCAGTCGGTGTCGGCACTTTAGCCTCACCAGCAGTCTGATGCGGCTGAGCACCCTCTCGGTGCAGACCCCTCTGAACATCCTGCGCTGGTGCATCCCTACGGTCCCCAGGCCGGTCGCTACAGAAGCGTCATTCCTGCCGAGGTGCTGCTCTTATCATGAACCTCGGGTTTGTATTGCCCACCATCTCTTTTTGACGGGCCCAGAAGGTGCCTACCTTCCGAGGCTCGGTCTTGTTCATTGAACAAACCTTTGAGCTATGTAGCCCAAAGTGTCGTGCTATTTTGTGGGCTTGCTCATAGCGCAATGCATGCGCTACAAACTCTTCAATGGTATTCATTTCGGGCGATAGCCCGTCATCACAAATAAGAGACTCTCTCATTGCGTCGGGTATCCCACGCAGGAAGGTATCAATCATTGCCCAGTTGTCTGGGTAAATAGACATATTCTGTGCATGGTCTATCAAGGTGTCATAGAAACCTTGAACACCCAATCGTTCGGTGTAGGACGTTGCAATGAACGCCTCCCGAGCATCCTGCATGGTGGATGCACTTACAAACCGGTTATACAATTCAAGGATTACATCCTTGAACGTTCATTGCTGTCATGCACGATTGTAGTGCAAGACATGATGTCGAAACCAGGCCTTGGCCGGTCCGTCTAGGAACTCCGGAAGAACGAATACACATTCTCGATCCAGACGATCCCCCCCATACTGGCATGCTGCCAGATGGTTGCACACATCCATCGTCCAGTTTTCCAAGTCACTAAACTTGGACTCTCCTCTGTATGATTGGATGTGTTTTGACTCCGCCTTATGCAGTTTGATACCTTTGGGAAGGCGCAATGCTATGCCTACCACGTCGTCAATTATGCTACTGAGGCGTTGATGCATATTCTCAGTATACACCTTTGTCGCCTCAGTTATCCCAGGCGTTTTATTCCTACCTTCTGCTGGAGGTACTACAGAGAATGCACATACTGGTCGGTGACCTGTATAGTGCACTTTCCCCGCATTATTCCAATGCAGTGGGCTCTCCTGTCCCCCCTAGCTCTTCTGTCACCTGTCTTTCAGGGACTCGGCTTAGATCCGCCGTGGGCAGGTCCCCCCTCCTAGTGTCAGGCTGACGTGTCCGTTGGACATATTGCCTTCTCATCTCGTCGATGGGCATTATCCTATCGAATAAAATCCCCTGGTCATCTATCCAGGAGTGTCCCTGGCGTTTCAGGTCTTGGTTCTGCATGCGCTGATAAGCTACCCTCTCTGCAAATTTATCAGCCAATGGCACTCGATTCGTCAGTGGAATATTCTCCACTGACTCCTGTTTTGTGTGAGGGTGCCTTGGCTCCCCCGCTTCGTGTAGGTTGCTATCTACCACAGGTATGGTAGACACCGATTCAGTTGTCGACAGAGGTCTCCTTTGCTGACCTCTGAATACATTCTGTCTTTGTGCTGCAGCGAACCTGGCAGCGAACTGCTCGTCAGACTCTCCTGCTTGCTGGGGCGCATATATATTGCTCATCGCCTCTTCTAGGTGGGGAGACAACTCTGGCTTTGCCACTGAAGGTATACTCGGAATCAAGTTTGCCCCCTCTGGGGTTGAGGCAGCTGATCCTTGATTAGCCTTGCGGTACATATATGCTTGGGCTTCCAGCTCAAGAATCTGGACATACAACGTAATGTATTCAACGGTATTCAATTGAGGTACATTATCACCTCTAGCCTGTATCAAATGTATGTGTTTCAGTACATACAGTCCTAGTCGAGCACGTGTAGTATCCTTCGTAATGCTAGGGTATCTTTTCCATAGCATGGCACACTGAACCTGAAGGGTGGACTCACTCCGTCCACTCTCCTCGTCATCAGAAGTTTCGTCTTCCCAATGTACTGCCAGCGTTCTTTGCTCGGGGATTGTCATTTCCTGCGGCACTCCAACTCCTTGCTGACGTTGCGTCAGTGGGGTGGATTCAGTTGGCACTCTCCAACTGCCCGCCTCAGGCCTCGGCATCTTCCCCAGGAAGTATGACGAAGGTCTGCGACCTTCAATTGGTCCCTGAGCACTACTCCTGCTCTGGAACTGTCGCTCTGACCTCCCAGTCTGCATGGGAAATTCATGATCCCTGCCAGATTGCTGTTTCAGGTCTTCCACAGCTGCCCTTGGTCTCGCTGCACCACTTGGCGCAGCTGTCAGCCGCACTTCACTCCATTGCGTCCCTCCTGGCATCCCCTGAGGCTGCCAGGAAGGCTCAGCCTCAGTATATTCTGACCTGGGACAACCCGGGTCAGTCACCGCAGATTGAGGATACGCCAACGACTGGTCAATTGTCTCACCATTGCGTGTTGGTTCAGCAGATTGATTGGTCTCTATCCAATCAGGCGTTGCTACGTCTCTATTAATTCGAAAGTGTGCATCAAAGAAGTTGATGCACTGTTCGATGCAATCACAGTCTAGGCTATCAGTCTAGACACGTAGTCTTCATCCGTAGTATCAGAATTGAACCCAAAAGGTTCAAAAAAGTGAAACAAGGTCCAGTATAGCTTAGCCTTACGGTCACACCAACAGAACCAGATCGATGGTCGATTCTAGTACTACAAAGTATGACAGTAAAATTGGCTGCCTTATGTAAGGCAGCCAGCATGTATGTAAAGTAATGATAAATAATTAATATAATTGTCTATTAATTATTTAACTATAATACAATATGTTACAGCACCCTTCCCATAATCTGCGTCACCATTGACGCCACCAACTCATTCCACTTCTGTGGCATTCATGGGTCATATGCCCATTGCACTACTGGCCGAGGCACTGGTCGATCCCTTAGCAACCTTGTGCTTCCCACAGTTCCCATCGTACTATATACCTTGTCCTTGACGAGATCCTCAACCTTCACTCGAGAGCTAGTCAGCTGACATTCCAGCGACTCCACCACGCATTTACCACACTCATTCTTGCACTGTACAGCCTGTTTAGGCTTTCCATTGGTACACCCAATCACATCCAGGTGCTTCCTCTTCTTCAGAGTTCCTTGAAACTCTTCCTCAGACATTAGTATAGCCGGCAAATCTGCCGACAGGCTTTTCAGTGGGACCTGTTCATCCTCCACCTCCTGTACAGTTGCTCTCTTGCAATCATCTAGTCAGTTGCGTTCATCACACCGCTTTTCAGTTGCACAATTGCGCCTCAGACGACCATCTGTGTCATTTAACACGACTCTCTCTGCCTTCAAAGGCGTACCATTTACAACAACCATGTTGTTCACAAAATCCAGCAACACCTTGTTCTTACGCATGAACGGCGTACTGATGATCATGTCGTAGCGATCAAAATTTGCTATATCTACATATTCTTTTGTTGATGTCCCTGGCGTCTTTATTCTCACTTCTGCACCAAACTGCACCATGGCGCAACTCCCTACAGTCCCCAGCTGGAGCATCAATGGCTCCTCCAGTTCATGAACGCGAATCGCGTTGATGTGAGCAAACTGGGGCGTAATGCCCATAGTGGTACTCCCTGAGTCCCACAACGTCCATGCCGGATGTCCATTGACATCAACATACCTGACCAGGCACTCCTTCTCCTTGGGAGTATAGCATGGCCGCTGCAACTTATTAGTTGCCTTCTGCAGGGTTACGCATCTTATTCGGACGTGCTGATCTCCATGGCACTCAGTCAGTACAAACAGGTGTTCCTCCTTGTCATCACGAGCATAATAGTCGCTGTCGTACACGTCCACTGCGACGTATTCATCACCATCAATCTGGATGCTCTTGGCGTCATCCACTTCCAACCTGTCAGCCTCTACTTGCAGCTTTTCCTCCGCTTCTTTGACAATCTCATTGTCCTCGTCATCACTGATGACATTGCTAGGTGCCGCAGCCGTATGGGCCGCTTGGATGTGTGCCTTAGGAGGGGTGGAACATTTCTTAGCAAAATGCCCACTCCTGCCACAGTTGTAGCATGCTGAAGGGTCTCCGGCAGGCCTTCTCTGGGCCGCTCCTGGGGCCCCAGTGGGTTTGCTTGCCATACGCACCACAGGCGCTACTACCCCTCTTGCTGCTACTTGGTTTTGACCTGAAAAGGGTGGACTATCCTTCGCTGGCAATTGTCCAGCAGGCTTCAATTGAGGCCGTTGGCCTCCAGAGATTGACTTGCGGACAACAAATCACAGATTGTGATTGTTCTCCATCTCCGTCCATTTGGCCAGAAAGGTCCCCACCTTCACTGCCTGATGGTTCATGGTTCCTCAGCGTGAACTATGCTGCTCATAATGGTTCGCAGTCCATGTCAACTGTTCATAACAAATGGCATATGCCAAAAATTTGGTCACAGTATTGACCTCCAAAGACAAATTGTCCTTGCATATTAACGCTCTCCTCATGTCTGTGGGTATTCCATCCAGGAATGTCTCATGAATGGTGTATTCATCTGGATAGACAGCCATATTCTGCGCATGACCCACTAGGTCATCATAAAAAATCTGGACACCAGTCTTAGCGTCATACACTGCCTTTCTAAAGGCATCACAAGCTTCCTGCATTGTAGCAGCATTGACGAAGCGATTATACAGTCCTATCAGGACTTCTTTAAACGTCCAATGTGGTTTGTTGCGATTAATGTGGAGAATATGGCGATGGAACCAATTCCGAGCCTCTCTCTCCATAAATTTGTGTAGCATGAATATCCTTTCCTGGTCCATGTCGTCTCCACCATAGCAGCAGGCTGCCAGGTGGTAGCAAACGTCCATGGCCCAGTCCTCCAACTGGGAGAACCTATGTCCTCCAGCATATGCACATATGTGCTTACCATCGGATTTGCGGGTACTTACCCCAGCAGGGAATTTAAACCTGACTCCAAGGGAGTCATCCACCAAACGAGTGAGACGGTCATGCATATGATCCATATGGATCCTGACCGCCTCATTTATTCCAGGCGTAGTTTCACGCAATTCATGAGGTGCGGGCATTGAAAATGCCTGGGGACTGCAAAACAGGTGTTCATTGACTGTTCTTTCCGGCCGTGGGGTGGGCTGTTGCCTCACTTGTGGCTCTGCTGGTAATCCACCAGCCTGCCTGCCACTATCACGAGGATTATTATTGTTTTGATTGTTATTTCTGCGATCACAACCTCCACCATCGTTATTGCAACAAATTGGCTCCCTCTGCTCATAGTGGTCACTACTATTATTGCTACCACTCGGATCTCTGTCCGGTTCAGCAGTTCGAGCTGCAAATTGTTGCCGCATGTCATTGACAGGCGTTACACCCTCACGCCCTTCAAAGGCTACCCCCTGGTCGTCAATCAACGACTCACAAAGTCCTGGTTGTGTATCCTCTGGTA
>QGOA01012271.1:0-14933 GCA_003313075.1 Termitomyces sp. MG16
CCTCCTTACTCGCCATTTTTGAATACTTCATCTCCAACTGGAGCACGTTATCTTAGTCCGACGAATCTAACCCTCGATGATCCGCACAACACCCCGAACAATGGACTTCTTAGTCCAAATCGTGCGTATGATTGGCTAGAAAAGACCTTTGGATGAATTCTGACCATTATTCAAGGTCGTTCTTTTGGACTGACACCCCATCCCTTGGGTCCTCAAACTGTCCGTGCCACCTCTCTCTCTCGAGCGCCGAGTATTGAAGACGTTCCAGAGAATGAGGTAAGCCCATTGACACATAGGACTTTAACGCGACACCCTTCGATATCACCGTCTGTCTCACGGACTTCTTCGCGTCCCTCCAGCCCTTCGGAAGTGCGTAATGGCTTCAGGGAAAGTAGACCACATTCTCAATCTCGTTTCAATCTTTCGTCAATGTCCAGTGCCTTCATGGGTGCTATGCATTCTAGCTCCTCAATGGCAAGAAAATCTTCAGTATGTGACCATAACGTTGATGAAGAGGGGCCCCGTCGGGGGAGAACAAAAGAGAAGAGAATTGATCTTCTTACTCCTTCGGCCAAACGTGTTCACTCAAGGGAACGTTCTACGCTGAGCAAGATTGGTGATATGTTGAAGCTTGATCTTGATCACGATCATAGCCACGGGCATTCGCATTGGAAGGAGTTCAAGAAAGGTTTCTTCGATCAAATTATCACTTCCTCTCACTCTGCTCAAACGTTACAACCAGGGACTTACACGTATCCAATAGCTTTCGCAGTACCCGCAAACTCCCCTCCAACAATTATTTGTAATTACGGTACAGTGACATGGCAACTTCGAGCTACAGTTCATCGCCCTGGGGCTTTCAAGTCAAAATACGCGGCGCATCGTGAAGTGATGGTTATCACGTCTCCAACGGACGAGGACACTGAGGACACTGAAAATATCATTGTTGAGCGGCACTGGGAGCAGCAATTGCAATATTTAATTTCAATTTCCGGACGCAGTTTTTACATTGGCGGGACTATTCCAATCATGTTTACTTTAATGCCTCTGGCGAAGATGAAAGTTCATCGAATATCTGTATTTATCGAAGGTATCCTTTTATCCTTTCGTATTGAAGAATCGACCCATTTCAACCTCAGAGCGTATCGACTATTATACCAACATGAAACGAATCGCGAGGACTGACCCAATCTCACGCCTGGACCTTCTCTGTGTGAGAGAACCTGGGAAAAATGCTGGCCCCATCCTTCCGCTCGAATCTGATGACGTCAATGCGTTCAAGAACTCTCCGCTGTACGCATTAGTGACGCCCGATGACGACCTGTCGGAAATGGCTTCCGAGCTGATGGGCCCAGGCCCATGGACTTTCCATCAGGACCTTCAACTTCCGATGTCGTGTAGCCTCATACATTTTACTAATAAGAACAGGTTAAGCAATATGATTATCACTCACCAACTTAAATTCGTTATGCGTGTTGAGCGCGGTGACGATCTTTATGTGGATACAAAGACTGGAAAGCGAAAGATGTTTGATATTGTCATACAGGCACCGATTACCATCCTATCCGTTAGTTTCTTTATCAACTTGTTCTGCATGAGCTGATGCAATAATTCTTGCCCTTTCCATAATTGCAGTGCCGGTGCAATCCCGATTGGACAGCTCTTCCTCCATACACAGAGTCGTTTGACGACGTGTGCACTGTCCGACCTAAGTGCCCTTGCGAAGCGCGGCACTCTGAAGAGCGGCACCGCCGGTTCACTGCATTGAACCAAATAGCGACGAGCCTCTCAACAGATTCTTCTGCTTCTGCGGCAGAGACCAGTCCTGTAAATCCTCGCACAATGATGTCTTTACGTCCCATGGGATCGCTTCAGAGCCGGAGTGAGCAGTATGAGCGACTCATCTCTGGCCAAGAAAGCGAAATGGGGGAATTACCACCGACCTATACCGCTTCCTTTGACCTGGTCTCGAGATGATCATCTTTTTAACGTGACATCTGGGTATGTTTGATATGCAGTTTCACACTACTAGACCTATAGTGCTTTCTGTGAGGATTTATAGTTGTATACCATCATGATTTCAACTTTGTATAGAGGATCTAATGGCCAAGGTATCGATCTGTAGTACATTGCAAGTGATATGTGTGAGCTATTGTAATAATTATAGAATACATTGGATATAGATAGGTGTAGCGTGTAGTTGAATAACCTCAGTATTCCCAGCATACTTAATCCTCTCTGAAAGTGTGAGGTCAGTACCACTGAAGCAGGTTGCACATTAGGCTGACGTACTCTGGGGTTTCCCGACGCATAAAAAGATCTATTGCAGATGAAAATGCCGCAAAGGCCAAACCACCACCAAATGCAGCCTTGGGGCCCGAACTACGAGCCAGAATGCCACCTGCCAGAAACCCTGAAGCGACAGAGTTATAAATATCATTTTTAGCTCGGTACTGAAAAGAAAAAACATCTCATCAAGTTGCCAAAATGCAAGGGAGACGTTAAGACGCACCGACTCTATTACACACTCTATACCAGCAAACAAAGCACCAACTTTTCCGAAACCTTTTCCACTAGACCACATACCCCGCC
The DNA here is from genome assembly GCA_003313075.1 of Termitomyces sp. MG16. Classification (NCBI taxonomy): domain Eukaryota; kingdom Fungi; phylum Basidiomycota; class Agaricomycetes; order Agaricales; family Lyophyllaceae; genus Termitomyces; species Termitomyces sp. MG16. The sequence goes on from QGOA01012271.1 coordinate 2,593, forward strand.
CCATTTCTTTAAATATTTCTCTCGCCTTTTGTGTTGCCTTCATACCTGCCTGAGTCTGTTGGCGTAGAAGAGGATCCTCATATGCAAAAGAAGCGGACATCAGTGAGAAGAACGCTCCGATGCCAAATCCTGTCGATGACACGGTTCCGTCATATGCATAGCAGTAGTAGGTAGATAGCGAATGTACCTGCGCCTCCAGCAAGTACAGTTTTCACTGCACAAGACTCCATAAATGTGGCCATGTAGCCCTCCCACTTCTTCGTTTGCTGTAATGCACTCCTGTCATCCTCAGTGAGTCCTGGTGGAAGGGGCTCCTTCCCAGGGGCGTATATGGGGACTGCACACGGAAAGTTTGACCCACTGTTCATCGCAGTCACGACCGCGTTTTTAAGCGTTAAGCGTTATGGCCGAGCTTGAAATTTCTTGCCGCCAAGGTATTGACAGTTGATTGTCAACACCATCTGAATTGCCCCCACGAAATTAAACAATATAAAAGGCACAAAGCTTTAGACAGGCCTGAATTCTTGAGCTCCAATGCGCACTTTTTGGCCACTGATTATCGCACCATGCCATGAACACCTTTCTTGACCAATCTTTTATTGTCCAGCTTTTGGTCGTACGTGCCGGAAAATAATGACTGCCGACTAATTTATAAATGATTGCCGCGCGGCACGGATAAAACAAGCCTGACAACAGGACCCACATCTTTGCTCACAAAGGCCATCACGGTCCACCCGCGCTCGACAGCTTTCACAAGTCGCTCTTTATTTTTTAACGACAGTCTCTTCATAACGCCCTATCCTTGGATAATGTCTGGCGTGGCAGACCAAGCAGGCAAGCTCATTGACGACAACTCCCGGACGCTGGCGCCCGTGGCAGTTGGATCGCAGGTTGCGTTGATGAGCGTAATCTCGGTGAGCTGAAATCGTTATCTATGCTTCTCTGGAAATCTTATATTAAAATGCTCTGCATTCTGTAGGTCGTGACAATTCTCGCTTTCAACCTTTTACGACCCAAGAACAAAGTACGAACCTCTAATTTCAATCAGTTCACTTCACTTCATGTACTATGTGTCATTACAGGTCATTTACGAACCCAAGGTCAAATATCACGTCGGCAATAAGCCTCCGCCTCGAATATCAGATTCTCTCCTTGGGTGGCTCCCACCCCTGATGCACACCAAGGAACCGGAACTACTTGATAAGATTGGTCTCGATGCCGTCGCCTTCCTACGTTTCAATCGTCTCATGCGTTGGCTCTTTTTCGGGGTTGCAATCCTGACATGTGCCGTCCTCATTCCTGTCAACGTCACCTATAACCTGAAAAACGTGAAGGCAAAAAAAAGAGATATTCTTAGCATATTGACCATCCGAGATGTCGGTGGAAACATTCTCTACGCACACGTCGCTGTCACATACCTCATCACTTTGATGATTATTGGTGTCATTCACATCCATTGGAAGGCAATGATCAAGCTTCGTCACGCATGGTTCCGGTCACCCGAGTACCTCGAATCTTTCTATGCTCGTACCTTGACTATCACACGCATTCCGAAAAAGAATCAGTCCGACGAAGGACTTCGGGCCATATTTGAATCAACGAAGGTCCCTTATCCAACAACGAGCGTGCACATCAACCGCAAAGTTGGAAAACTGCCGGAACTGATAGAATACCATAACAGTACCGTCAGAGAGCTCGAGGCCGTTCTCGTGAAATATCTCAAGAATGGAAGATTAGGGAAAAAGAGACCAACCATCCGAGTTGGTGCGACTTGCGGTATTGGAGGCATGAAGAAAGATGCGATTGATTTCTATACGTGAGTACCTTGGTCGGAGGTTCTTGAAACATGTTCATCATGTTCGCTTAGTGCAAAACTTCAACGTACAGAGGCAGCTATCGAGGAATATCGCCGACAGATTGACACTCGCAAAGCAGAGAATTACGGCTTTGCCAGCATGGCTGCTGTGCCATATGCACACATTGTCGCGAAAATGTTGAAAGGCAAGCATCCGAAGGGCACGAGGATTGAACTTGCTCCCAATCCTAAGGACATTGTGAGTTGTTTATCTGTATAACCTTGTACTTATTGTAACGACTGATTCGTAGATCTGGCACAATATGGACAAGTCTCCGAACGAATTGTACCATAAGAAGACAATTGGTTTTATTTGGCTTGCAGTAGTGTGTTTCTTCAACACTGTGCCGCTTCTATTTATCTCTATCCTTGCCAACCTTGAAACGGTTAGTTCAGAAAAACTGAAATAACTCGTCCGCTGATAATTACCATCCTCCAAGCTCCAACAATTTGTTCCGTTCCTCAACGGATGGGCCAAGGCATCGCCTGGCACGTTCGCGTTCATTTCTGGTGTACTTCCCCCTACTATTTCAGCCATCTTTGGCTTTTTCCTCCCCATTATCATGCGCTGGTTGACCAAAGTAAGTTGTATGCGGATATCCTTTCTACGAACGACATTCTCACTTTTCTTTAGTATATGGGTGCTTTGACACATTCCAAGCTAGATCGCGCTGTCATTGCTCGTTACTATAGCTTCTTGATCATCAGTCAACTTGTTATCTTTACTTTGATTGGCGTCATTTTCAGTCAGTGATTTAATGTGTGCATGGTGCGGGTGGTTTCATTAACGAGATTCCAGCCTCTGTACGGGAGATCATTGAGCAGATTGGAGCGAAAGCAAGTTTCCAGGAAATTGTTAACAACTTGGACTGTAAGGCAGATTTTATCGCATTTAGATGACATTTTTCAAGTGTTTGGTCTAGCGCTCCCTCAGACCATCCATCGAGCGTATGTCAATCAAGCATCTTACTGGTTGACTTTCTTCCCGTAAGCTGAATGTTCTCGCCGCATCTCTTTATGCTCATAGGACCGCTAGTCTCCGAGGTTTCCTCGTCGTCTTCGATTTGGCACAAATCATCAACTTAGTTTGGATATCTTTCAAAACACAGTTAGTTGTGCCTTTTATAATACATCAATGTGCAACGAACTGAATCCGTTGCAGTGTGTTTGGTAGGACGCCTCGCGACATCAGAGAGTGGACGCAGCCTCCTGATTTCCAGTATGCCATCTATTAGTACGTCGTCAGAGTTTCCTCAGTCTTTACCACATCTCATGTCTAATTCTAGCTCAAATCTTGTCAGTCATATTTGTTATCATCCCGTTTATTTCAGTATTCATCTCCTTTTTACTAGTTGTTTATGGGTGCCGTTGGCTTGGTTTTTGCTCCTCTCGCTCCCTTAGTTGCTGTTGCTGCCGCTATTGTGTTTTGGATTGGGTCCTGGGTCTACAAATACCAACTCATGTTTGTTTTCGTTTCAAAGGTTGAATCTGGTGGTGTGCGTGTTTTTCTCGCCTTGACATCTGTCGTCATATCTGACATTCCAACCGATTGCAGCGTCTTTGGAACGTCGCCATCAACCGCCTGCTCTTTTCCGCAATTCTAATGCAACTATTGATGGTCCTTAGTAAGCTGTAGTCCTTTGTTTCCGGATAAATCGAGCTAACTGTCTTCAGCGATCGGTCTCCAATATCGCTTCAAATCCCTGCAATGGCTGTCTACAATACCTCCTATACTCTTCATCATCGGTTACAAGATCTACATCAACCGTGCCTATCTACCCGTGTTCCGGTATTTCATGCCAACGGAAGACGAAATAAGGCTCGCTCGGGTTCACTCTGAACGTGCGGACGCACGAGGCAGCAGGTTACAGAAGCGTTTCGGCCATCCTGTGCTTCATGCTGAGCTCTTCACACCCATGTTGCATGCAAGGATGATGCCACTCTTGAGTCAGGTATACCATGGAAGGCTTGCAACAGACGAAGCAAAAATGGAAGAATATGGTGGCCAGAAGTTGGAGGCGCAGGTCGTTCCAGGTGGCATCAAAATTGCTGCAGTCTCACAGGTATGTTTCTCACACTTCATTCCAAATCTATGTGAGAACTAACTCAAAATACAGAACGAGTTGGAGTACGACCCCGCATTGTACCAGCGAGATCGTGGAGAATTGGACTGGGATGCTCGGTCTATGACCTCAACGGTGTTGTTAGACGGGACAGATTCTATCAAGTCACCTGCAGGCTCCAAACCCCCTGGTTATGATCAGTACCTCGTTGGTGGTCTACATCGGCACCTTCAATCGGACATCGAATTGACCAAGATGGACACCATGCAAGAACCCTTACTCAATCCGCGCAACTACTATCAACAATCACAGGCACAATCGCAGCTGAGTCTCTCAATACCTCCGTCACTATACCAGGACCCCCTTGGGACAAGTAGGGAGGCACCGACTCATCGACCCCAAGAAAGGAGTTATTCACCCCATCTTGCGGAGCAAAGTCCGGCTTATTCTCTTGCTCAATCGCCCGAGTTTCATAGAGATTACCAGCCTTATGAGCATCTGACAGCTCAATCGCCAGCACAACAATATCCGCCACGGCAAGCATCACCCTACTATAGTCAACTCACGAGGCAAGATGGTGGCAACATGGCAGGCCGTGGTGCGCATAGAATGTGATCTACTAATGCCATGAACAATTGGACTAGACTTTGTTTGAGACCTTTTCCGCTTCACCATTGAATCCATACCGCCTATCTTTGTACCTCTCGCCGCTCTTTGCTGGCTTATCTCACTTATCCAAATCTCGCATGTATTCTACTGGACCTAGGCTTACCCGTATATTATATAATAGAATCACACGGATCTCTACGACAAAACGTTTTTCCCTGGATTTCATAAGACTTCTATATGCAGGCTATTGCAATTGGTAGTGATCCACGCATTCCATTGAGAAAGCGCTTGTATTACTAGTTAGAAGGTTTTGTGAAGGTTTTGTTTTTCTGAATTTGGACAAAATCTCATCTTGCTGGTGACAATTGGCCATGAGATGTCCAAGGAGACATTTCTTTGATTCGATAACGTTGTTTTTAATTCAGCCGTGTCGTGAATGACACGTGGCGATGCTGTGAACCTGTCATTGACCTGGATGAATGAATAACTGGGTTTTTGCCGCCGGCATTAACGCGTGTCATTGAACAGAGCTTTGTCCCAGCCGACACTCTGAGGGTATGGCCTTTCCAGCCCTCAAATATTCTGCTTGCCGCTCTTTTCCCCTTTTGACGGTCTCTACATTTGGAGTTTCGAAGCGTTCCTTTTTGGGGGCTCATCGCTTCTATAGTACTCAAAAACCACCACGGAATCGACAAAGTCCGACGAAACAGCCGTTGGTATTGGATGATCGTCCATCACGCCCAGATGAAAAAACCAGTCTCCATGAGCCTGAAGAGAGCATTGCTGGTAGTACACCAGGCTTCAATCCCCCAGGCGGGGCAGGTCCAAATATTGGGCCAGGCGGATCTGGAAGCTGGTTCTCTATTACACGGTCACCTCTTTTGGACGCAGCACTGACCACAATAATCGGCTTGGGAATGGGTGACTATCACTGACTCTCTAGCTACCATGTACTTATATATCTGTCCAGTGTTCGGCGGAGGCGTCGCGTATGTGGCTTGGTATAAAAAGCGTGTTTTGGATAAGGTGACAACGTCCTGAATGATCGTTTTACGTTTCATTGATATCGTTAATTCGAGATGGAAGATGCATTCGCTGCGGGGTATGATCCTGCCCTTGAGCTTGCTACCCATCAGACCAAGCGATTGCCTTCCAAGGATGATGTCAGCGAGGAGTATCCCGATGACGCACCATGGACTGAAAACATGCGACGAAAAGAACAAGATACCATTGACCGGATTGTTCATGGCCAGGAGCCTGGACATTATGTTGTGCTTCTCGGTCCCAAGGTATGATGAGACCTCATGTCGCCTCCGTCTCTCACACGTAGAACAAACAGGGTTCTGGAAAAGGGACGATGATCTTTGACTCTATGGCAGCATGCCAGGCCGAGGGTGTTTCCGTGTGCGATGCTCATCCTGATCTTGAGGTGTTCAGGCTTAGGCTTGGAAAAGCGTTAAACTTCGAATATCACGAAGACTCTCAAACTGGTTTATTTCAACGTAGAGATCCAAGAGAGGGTTAGTCTTGTACCAGCATATTCTCGGTGCTACCATGCTCAACTACATGGCTGTATAGGTGGACCGGCCTTGGACATCGAAAGAGGTAGTTGGTTCTTCTTGCTCTCGGCTTCCTACGCACATATTCATGTGAGCCAGCTCTTAACAAGCTAGAGAAGGTTGCATTACGCTCTGCGCGCAAGACTGGTCGCCCTCTTGTGTTAATCATCAATAATGTCCATTTCTTCAAAAACGATGACGAGGGACGCAACATGATCTTGCAACTGCAGCAGAAGGCAGAATCATGGGCAGCTAGCGGTGAGATACTTGGGCCAATATTTTCTCTTCCAACTGAATTTGCTGTCAGGTATTCTCACCATGGTGTTTAGTTCGTAGGTAGACAGTGTAACAACTATTGTCTATCTTTTTGATTCGTGGCGACAGTGATGACTTCTGGCCATTCCACATTATGCGTACGTGCTCATCCAAAATCTTTAACAGTTCGTTGACGAGCCTCAAATACAGGAAAGAACGCTAGCCGTATGCAGGTCAGATCACTTTCTCCTCTCTTCATTTACTCTACGAAATTTAATCTCACCAGGTGCTGTCAATATACGACCTTGATAGCACCGAATCATTGCATGCAATAAAGCGCATGCGAGTCCAGAGTCAGCCCTCACCTGCTACTCCTGAACAGCTGAAGGAGGCTGTGTCTTATGTCGGCGGTCGCCTCTCATATCTCAATAAGGTGTTTAGCTCTGTGGCAGTTATCACTATGCAAACAGCTTATAATTTTTTTGCAAGGTTGCAAAGGCTAAGAATACAGTGGAAATGGCCGAAACCCTCAAAGATAAAGAGAAAGGGTGGCTCCTTAGTCAAATTGGTCAGTAATCTTAATGACTATTGACCGCTCGACCTCGTTCCTCACAAGATTATGCGAAGGATTGATCCCTGACTGTGACGACGATGTCATGGATGAGGTATAACTTTTCCTCCCCTCTTCTATTAATCAACTCAACTTTGAGAAAGCAAAAATGGAGCTCATGCTCCTGGCTTCTACTGCAAGAATTTGTCAAACTACATCAAGAGCAAGAAACTGCTCGCAAAGATGCAGTCGCAGCTGGCGTATCCGTCTCTGAAGACAGCTTGGAGCTGCCCGTCATTCCTTATGTGATTCATCAATCTATTTTGCTACTTGGTGGTTCATACTGATTTTCACAAGTGGAGGTGTCGTCAAATTATGACGCGAACTGATTTTATTGAAGGTCGGCCACAGTATTATCATCTGGATTTTCATCTTAAGAGTATCTAACACAGAGCTTGACCGTATTAATATTATTGCTATTGATGTACGTTCACACTCGTTTCTCCTTGCGCTCATAAATTTAAAGCAGGAATCTCAAGGTTCGTCACAATGTACGACCAGACTCGATGTTGATCCTTCATGCTGCCAAAGAGGTGGTGCTTGAAGAAGGTTTCCAGGAACTTCTCGACAATGTTCGAGATAGGATAGACGAAATCGAAAGTCTGCACAGGACACGTGAATTGACAGTACGTCTACGTCTTACGTCGTTCAGGACTGTATCTTTCTTACTGAAGAACTGTTCTTTTCCAGTTTAAGGACGTAGACCAAGGGGACCGTATAGCTGTGACGGTCGATAAAGGTGGGGGGAATATTTTCGGTGGCCGTATCGTATAAGGTTCAATACTAGAAAGGCTCAATATTAGATAGGTAGATGTATCACTTTCCTTACTTCTTGCACTCCTTTGACCGTTCGATCATTTTACTGTTGTACCTGATATAGGCGTTATATAACGTTCAACCTCAGATCTGAGCACGAGGGCAGCGAGATCAGTTAAAATTCCACCAGAAAGCAGTGCTTGGTGCTCCAGAAGATGTCGACATGTCTGGATATACGTGAGGAGGCTGGAAATAAAGCAATAGAATGGCACCAGGAAGGAGGACACAAGGATAAACTACAGTACAACTTGTACATATTCTTAATAAGTGGGAGGATTGGATTGCGATAGAAAATTCATCATGGAGTAACCCCGCGTTTACACAGTGGCCGATACAAGGAACCAGAGGAGGATCTACGCCGCGATCGCGACAGGCTTGGATTCGTCTTTCTTGCCCGCAGCAGCCTCTGCTTCCCTTACGGCCTTTTCAACTTCAAGTTTCCTTTGCTCTATCTCCTTCATCTGCTGCGCAAGCTTCTCCTTAACGCCTTGACCAGGCCCGACTGCCTTGTTAAACGTGACGCTCTTATTGTGGCTGTTAGTGCCACTCATAGTTCCTGCCTCTGGTGTTGTAACAGTCACCAAAGGCGCTGTTGTGCTGAGGCCACGATGGAAAGACGAAGGTAGTACACGACCCTCCGGATGAACAAAGGGGCACCCTGCGCGCGTACAGGCAGCACCAAATCGGCATTGGGTAGTGCTGGGATGAGTCGCCCGAGGTGCATGGCTGAAAGAACAGCCTGGCCGTGTACACGCCGGACCAAAACGACAAGGAACAGGGAACACGTGTGCTTGAGGCGGAGGTACAGAGGCAGGGATTGGGTTTTCCAGAGCTTAAAATATATTAGTTAATTTCGGGACAACTTATCTTTATAATTCACCTACGTTGGGGATTTAGAACTGCAGGGCTAACATGTCCCTTTATACAATCTTTGTCATGACAATCTTTACCTCTCTCACAAGCTTCATTGCTCAACACCACACCGCTTTCAGCAGTAGCAACCGGTGAGGGGTGAGCAAAACGACACTGCGCGTTAGTGCATTTTATGCTGAATTTGCATAGGGTGGGAGACTGTGGCCGTTCGGGAAGTGCATAGCCTAAACGTTGGGGTACAGGAGGATTGAGTTGGGTGGGTGCAATGGATGTGGCTGGTGTAACTGGAGCGGGGGCTACAATGGGTATTGCATGGGAAGCAGAAGAATCATTCGCAGGAGAAGACTCTGAGGCTTTTGAAGTTGTAGATGAGGCGGTCGCTGTTGTTGAACCTCCTCTTCCTCTATTTAGCCCACCCCCTCTACCTCCTCTGCTTCCGCCCCTGCCTCTTCCCCTGCCATTCATCTCATTCGAGTTCATTTGCCCTTGGAATCCGTTGTTCATGCCACCTGGAAACATCGCCATATCCCCCGGTATACCTTGCATTGGGAAACCACCAGGCCCAACATATTGTCCACTATTCATAATACTCGTCATTTGAGCCATCAACGCCATCTGGTTCATTAGAATGTCTTGGAATACCATAGGATTAGCCATCCCTGCCATTGTAGACATGTCCAAGCCGCCAGCACCAGCCATCCCGGGATACCCACCACCCATCATGATACCCTGCTCGGGTGAGCTGTTCACGATATTATCGATTCGGGACTGAATCTCGTCGTGTTGGTACCCGTTGGGTGCATTCCCGTTCCTGCCAGGAACATTTTGACCACCTATCCGGTCAATTAAACTCTTTGAATTAGCGTGAGAGTTCGCCCCGCCTTCATTACGAGTCATAGCCCTTGGTCCTGTCGGCAAGTCTGTGCGTCGCGACTTGTTTGGATGGCTGGGGGACGGAGACCTGGCGGAGGCTAAGCGCTTGTTACCGGATGGTACAGCACCAGGAAGGGCCTGGTGTAATGCCTGCTGATATACATTGCTGCGTGGCAGCGGGGGCTGCCGACGAGGAGTATCTACGGAGACATGAGGAGGAGCGTCGCGAGTAGGGAGTTCGGAGGTCGAAGGTTCTAACTGCTGGGGTTCGTCGACTTCTGTTGCACCCTTCGAAGCTTCTGCAAATAACCAATCCGTAAAACTGGGGTCTGGAAAGTATTAGCGGCACGAGTCATGCGAAGGAAAGGAGCAACACACCAAAATCAGAGCCAATTACTGCAAAAAGAGGGTCAGAACTGAAAACTCAAAGAATCAGGGTACATACAATCTTCTAGCTCAGTCGTTATTTGTGCTAAGGTGGTAAAGTTAACCAAGAAACGCTGCGCATAATCAAGATAAGCTCATGTACCTGCAGTCTTGTTATTAATGACCATAATTGTAATATATTCTGCCATGACAGGGTCTAGAATGCAATGAACACTGGTCGAGCTACAAACGACTATGAAAAAAACTCACCTGCGTCTTGGCTAAAGCCGCGTTTCGTGAGTTCATCTTGAATAGATTTCTAAGCAAAAATCAGTTAAACTGAGTGAGTAATAAAGAGTGCAAGTACCTGGAGCGCTGTAGCGCGCTCAGTACCAATAGTCAAGCCAAACGGCATAATTTGACCGAGTTGAACGTCAACGACGCCGACCAAGTGTCTTTGAATCTCCGCTCCATAAACTCCTGGCAAATAGTTGCAAAGCTCGTTTCAAAATGATTATGTTATACGGCTAGAAATGGACGGGCGGCGAAGCGCTTTCTGGCGGGATCGTTTGTTCGATTCCCGCCTCATGCAAATACATACTTATAATGGACGGTGTTCATCAAGAGTGCTGTCGTCTCGGAGTAACAATACGCTTGTTTGAGATCAAACAATCCTCGCCCTGACGAGACATATATGTATGATCCTCCATCTTGTATATTTCAACTCATCCACCCTGAGTTTCGCCATTATGAAGAAGAAGAAATCCGTTTATTCCGCCGGCAAGCCACACTACAGGGCTAAGAGGCGGGGATAAAGTACTGCTTGTACTCTACGCCTGCTGTTTACAATGTTGTCCGTTATCTTGGTGTGCAAGATTTTTAGTGTCTCGTAATATACCTTTCCTCTTATCGATACTCTGATGCAGTTAAAGGGGTATCAAAGTCTCAAATAGTCAGAATCATGCTTTAGTAGGGTTTGTACGTACTTCAGGAAAGATCTACTATACCGATGGGCCACAGCTGTCAGATATCATTGCCGGTCCGCCGGTTCGCGGTTTGGAACGAACAGTAATACAAGGAACTGAGGATTCCAATTCAATGGACAAAATCCTCTGATAACAGCCGTAGATTGCCGTAGATTGCCATACGTTGAACGTTGCATAGACCAATTACCATTCACAGGTTGACTTTGGGTACAGAGAAACCTCGAATGATGTATCATTGCCGTACAAAGCTCTGCACTGCATTGCAGATTGAGGCAGCAGTGCCCAGAAGGTATTCTGATGCTCAAACAATAACTCAAGGTCGACATCCTTATAGTTAGCACTCTACTTAGGAGCATGAGAACTATACGGGTCTGGCAGATAAAACAAAATGTCATCAATCAAATTATCTGGAGTTCTAGTACATGTGTCGGCGCGAAATCCGTATCAGGTGTTCATCAGAAATTTCTGATAAGCCGTCAACGATAAGGCAGTACTCACGAAGGTTCTTGTATTTCGTACGCAGTAGTGACAAGCTCTCCCCGCGGGGTTCTGATGCTACCCCGCTGCCCTTTAGTTATGTATAATACAATCGTATGGTTATTAGGCCTACCGAGGTATGTTACTTGACAGAAGTGTTCTTGGCTATTAGTTGGCGGAGGTAGATACCAAAATTGTAAAATTGTAACATCAATTCTCCAGCATAATACAATCCGACTCGGAGACGCTGCTTTTATCACCAGATCCAGGACAGCCCGCAACCCGGAAATATGTCACTGAGGGTTGTCAGTCATTTTCTATTGTTTTTAAGGTGTCGAGATACGTATGTTATGTAATATGCGGATATAGTGACGGGTAAAAGAATGAAGGGCGATAAAATAACGCTTTGGAAATTAAGGACAACTACACAATCAGATTGACAAGAAGACTGTCACAGAAGGCGTCCTCGACACATATGATACATGTTGAATGATGAGGGTATAAGTGTTGTCCATGTGAATGCAAGTTGGTACAATTGTATGCAGGATGATAAATGAGCAAAGAGATGGAAATGCATGTGTCACCATCGCGACGGCATAGCCAATGCAGACATCTGGGACTTGAGTGGATGAACTGGAGGCATCGAGGTTTGTAAAGTAAACATTGGAGTCGAGTCCAAACCTTGAACCCTAGCGCTGTAGTCTTCGCCACCCACTGGCGTCGCCGGCGATGCCGAGGAAGCCGGAGAAGTAGACGTTGAATAGCTAGGTGAAGGGGTTTGTGGTGACGAACGAGCGGTCCATGTAGAAGCAGCCGACTGAGTGGTGGCCGGTGGCGTTTGTTGCCGATGATTACCAAAGCTAGGTATCGGGCTAGTCGTTTCACTAGCTTCGTGAGCCGGTGAAGGAGTAGTGGCAGTGGAGCCGGGAGTAAGCGGTGCCTTAGGGACACGTTTTGACACCATCGACAACGGGTATGTCGGGTATGGTCCGGTCTGTG
>QGOA01012278.1:0-13164 GCA_003313075.1 Termitomyces sp. MG16
GGTCGGAATAAGTCAGACAGTTCCCGATTATCGACCAGACACCTTTGATCATGGGGAAATGCTCTGGAGCAACATTCCGACAGCAGTTGGAGGCGGCTTGCAGAGCTGTACGTTGCACCGCAATAGAGAAAAAGTCCAAATAGTTGAGGAGAGCAGCAAGTCCACCCTCGCGCACGATTGCACTAGGAAACTCTTCAGAAATTTTTTCCATCGTCTATGGGGTATTCTAGAAATGTCTGCAAGAAGAGCAATTACTGAACTCACACTCAGAGTCTGCTCAGCCAGGTCGATATAAGAAATTTCGATTAACTTGCTGCAAAGCACAGGGATAGCACCGTGATAGACAACTGTGTGCGCAACGCCAGGTAAAGCTTCCATTAGGTTTGCCAGACAGCGACAAGCAAGCACTTGGGCTTCAAGGTTTTCATCGCCCTGATATGTGTTGCCATTACTCATCGCTAACGCAGCAGCAAGAGCGGCATCTTCATCTTGTTCTATGTGGTCCTCGTTGTCATCTTCATCTTCATCTTCGTCGACTCCATGACCACCCAGAACCTTGACTAACTCACGAACGAATTGTTCAACTTGGAACGATCCAGCCAGAGTGTCCTCGGTGCTGATACTGAGAAGTTCACTCAATTCTTGAAGCGTAAGGAGTCGAGTCGTGGGGTCAGCTGTGGGCTTGATGTTGTTAAGCATGGTCTTCAGGCGCGATGACAATGACATCATGTACGAGCCGAACTGTCGATAGTCACCGAAAATCGCCAGAGCCGCCGAAGCGTCAATGTTTCCTGGAACGGGAGGATCGCTAGACGGCATTGAAACATCTCCATTACCTTCATCGACACCGTCGTCGTCGTCTCCGTCATCATCTCCTGCGTCGTGGTCCTCACTTGCCTCTCCTACGCCTGTTTGTTCCTCATTTTCATCAGGACACATTTCATGCTCCGATTTGTAGGAGGCGTCCAACATCTCCACATCCTCATCTTCAATTCGAGATGAACTCGCGGTCGATATCTTCGTCTTGACAGATGCCATCTTCTCCTTGTTAGATGCTCTAGAGCAAAGAACGATAGTTTGAAAAAAAAATGAAATAGAGGCATTAAAAGCCTTACCGAGTCTTACGCGGCATGGCGGGTTGAGTATTTGATCGGAGGGAATAAGATGTTCTCTGGCGTTTGGAGGAAGTGCCGGTTACGTTTTCTTCTTCAGAGGGAGGTTCCGGAGCGGCACGCTTCTTGCCTTTGGGGTCTGAAGTTGGTTCGTTGATAGTCAAGGGAGCAGATGTTGACGAAGTTCCGCGTCGGGCGCTACAGGTATCCAGATTAGTGTTCTTGTGTCCTCGAAGCACCTATCGATGTCGACTAACCGTCTAGTGGTGCGAAGTGCGGTTTCCTCGGGTGAATCGTTCGTCTTTCCTTTTCCCTTTGCTGCGATGTTTTCACGGGAACGTTTGGATTTAAGAGTGGTAGCGCGGGTGGTACGGGGCACGACAGTATCAGTGAGCGGAACCGCCGAAGATGATGAAAGTTGGGAGTGTTGAACTGTCGAGTCACGGTCTTTGTCGTTGCACTTCTGCTTGGATTTTAATTTCGCGGCTTTGACCCGGGCGCTAGAGCGTAATGTCTTGGAATCAGTAGAAAGAGCAGAGGGCTGGTCAAATTGTTGTCTGGCTGTCGATACACTGGCACTGCTTGTGGCTTCTTGATGATGAGAAGGTTGTAAGTCCATTTAGTGCATGCCCCAAGCCATCGATTCCAATGTCGAGCGTTGGAGGAGCAGACGTCAAGCCTGTGAGGTTGCGAGACCACGCACACTTGCCGACAATCTGGTCTTATATAAGCACTGGTGGCGCGACTGCCATTTGACCCGTTCTTGTTTAGAACAAGCGCATTGACCCCTTCAAAGGAACGTGTATCTATTTCTCATCAAAGGATAGCTACAAGGAACGCAAGGAATAAAATCGCAATGTGGTTATGAACAATAAGAACGTAATACTTCTTAATTACAACAGACGTTTCACAAGCACACTTGTTTGAGCTAGTTGTCGATAGGCGATATATTGCTCACTAATGAGTCTGCGCAACATTCATCCATGTAGTCACTTCTCTGCATCTGCAGTGATGGTACAGGGTCTTCTCTGGTCTCACATTCTCGATAGGCGATTCCCAATGCGATTACCGATTCGAGCCAACGGAAGGTGATAACGCGATAAACACGAGAATATTAGACAGCCAGATATTCCATGTTCAAGCAATGCTTTGAGATGATTCAGTCACCAAAGTGTCAAGAGATTGACTTCGATTTATGATGGAACAGACTCGTATTTGACACTCAAGCCTCGAATGGTATCTGCAATTATCCTAAGTAAATCGGACAGCCACCTCTTTCAGTACTTCTTCAACGCTCTGAACTAGAATAGCGGCAATCTTCTCAATTTGCTCCTTCGTAACATTGTACGCAGGCGCCAAAATGACGTGATCTCCCTTGGTTCCTTCCAAATTAGCTCCACCAGTCATGCCGATGATGACAAGGCCAAGTTCAAGCGCACGAGCCTGAACACGGAAAGCGAATGCCTCCTTACCGAAGTCGAGGTTGGTCGCATCTGTAAAGTCGAATTCGATGCCCCAGAACCCACCACCTCCGCGAATGTCGAATGTATACTGGGCAGCCAGGGCATTAGGGCCTTTCAAGCCCTTCTGCAAGAGGGATTCTAGAAGGTGAGATTAGTAGTCATCTTTGTGTTTCGCTAGTCCACAAACCTAGATATGCACCCTGCTTGCGGACGTTATCAAGGAGATTTTCGGATTCAATCACATTTTGGACAGCGAGAGCTGCTGCGCAACCAATTGGGTGACCCTACATAGGTGCAAACCCTAAATTAGAATCACCGCTTGAGACCAGGAGTTCTCACCTGATAAGTATGACCATGTTTCCATAATCCCGAGCCATTCTTAATTCCGTCCGCAACCTTCTTGGACATAAGAATAGCTCCAATAGGGGCATAACTATATGTGTGGTTCAGCATGACGAATTTTTAGCATGGATTAATGTTTACCCTCCTCCTAGACCTTTGGCAACTGCTTGGATATCAGGCTATTCAAAAGTTATTGACGAAGAAAGTTGTCATTATATAGGACAACGTACTGCCACGTTGTCGCCGAATGATTCCCAACCATGTAAAGTTCCCATGCCTATTGATAGCGGTAAGTTTGCATCCTCAAACAGTTGACCATAAGACGCTTACGGCCCATACCACTCATAACCTGAAGGACACGTTAGTGAATTACATTATATACCAACCCTTACCTCGTCAAGAATGAAGAGTGCGCCATACTTGTCGCAAACGGACTTCATGGCTTGAGACATGGATCAGGTTGTATCAACGCTCCATAAATTCAGACGTACCTTTGAAGTAACCCTTAGGAGCCGGCACAACACCTGTCGTGGCACCTACAACCGTCTCCGCGACAACTACAAGTGAAATAGACGCCTATTGAGCATTGGATGAACAGAGAACAGCTTACATCCAATGACGGTGTCTGGTCCGAGAGCAATGAACTTGTCTTCAAGCTCTTGCCTCAGACGCTCCACATATTGTTCTTCTGTTTCGGTTGGCTTCTTAAATCGTTTCGCGTATGCAGGGGACACGTGGTGAAAACACTCCGTGTTAAGAAGATCGACATATGGAGCACGTCGAGCAGGGTGATAAGCAAGAGATAAAGTCGTCACAGAGTTGCCGTGAAAGGAGAGTTGTCGCGCGATATAATTCTTGCGCTGCGGCTGTCCAATCTCGGCATAATACTGGTAGACTTGTCAGATCACAGTCCAGAAGAAGAATGGAGCAATGCATACTTGTTTGCCGAGCTTGATAACACTCTCCATGGCCTCAGAACCTGTGCGAAGCATAATCGTTGGGGGAACTGGAACTTGAAAGGCTACCTACCTCCACATACGAATCCACATGCAGTAAAGGCTCCCTTACTCATAGATATCAATTTGTTGGCCAAATTCTCTGCAGGTCTGTTTGATAATTGCATATTATAGACATCTAAATAACCGGAATATAATTAGATGAGAGCACGTTCGATAGACGACGTACATGATACATTGTCAATCTGTTCTTTCATCGCCTGGATTACCTTTGGGTGGCTATTCCCCAGGCACACTACAGCGGCTCCTCCAACGCCATCGAGAACTCGTCTGCCATCTTCAAGGTCGATGTACATGCCCTCTGCACCCGTGGCAACGGGTGGCGTCCAGGGAGTCCTATGAAGGATGGCTGTTGGTCGGGAGAATTCAGGCTTAGGTTGAGCGGACATCTTGAGCGTTGAAAGAGGTAGATGATAGCACTTGTCAAGACGAATGCTTGGTCATGTAGAAACGACTCGTGCCCCAATTGCCGAGGTTCACAGAGATCATTGCATTCTCAGGATGGATTACCAAGTACGTATGTGTGTACAGAGAATGAAAGCAATAATGACTAGTGTCGACGGAGAGTATTACAGTCGACTCCCTCGTAACCCATACCCGCGTTTGGCGCTATGGAGTATTAGTCTGGATGAAATGAAACGATGTTCGAACTGCCTCCGTCGAAGATGATATCATAGAGTTTATTTATCCAAGTGTCAAAGCTGAATCACGTCATCAATGCCCTTCTTCAAGTCATACTATGCCTTCATCCAAAAAAAAAGTGAAATCAGCCGTTACTCTGCACGACTTTTTTAATGCTGCTGGAAGCTCGTCCATAAGTGTTCAAGAGAAAAGGAAGGCCACTGGTCATCACAAATCCCTCGTGACACCAGAAGATATAATTATCATCGACGATTCGGATAGCGAGCCCGAAGTGGTTCAGGTCATCCGATCCACAAAGAGACGCCGTCGAAGCAATAGTTCTGGGGAGGTTACATTCGTAGAAAATCCCGGTGCGTCAACCGACAACGCGTGTGTTTCACCCGCAATCGCATGTAGTTTTCGCAAAGCCCAAGATATCACATCGCATAATGGTCTCAAGCAAAAGCCTTCGAATCCCATAGTTTCTAAACCCTCTTCTTGTCCCAATGGTGCGGCTTTGAGACAAGAGACTCCAACTCAGAATTGTGCTATTCCTTCTCTCCTCGATACTGGCTTTAGCGCTGGTGTTACATTTACGGAACCTTCGTCACACTCCGTACTGTCATTTGGGGAAGCAACGCTTCTACTTCAAAATGATGGTACTACCTCAATATTAAACCAGGACGCAGCTATTTCACGTTTGGTTCTTCCCGGAACTGAATGTCAAGAGCTGCAAATTCCAGACGAAACTAGCAAAACGATGAATTTGCACCTCCCTCCTGACGTTGGAGATGATTGGGGGACAGGCGACGACGAAATTACTCTTGCGCCTGTGCCTGATGAAGAAGAAGAAAAAGAAGATTTAACTGTGATAGACTCTGATCACGAAAGGGTCACAAAGTGCCCTTCTTGTGATATCTTGTTAAACGGGCTATCACATCTTGTAAGCCCTGACAATATCTGAGTACTTAAGATTAACTTTCCCATTAGGAGCTTATAAGACATGTCAATCTATGTTTGGATTCTAGGGGATGTTCTGTTTATGGGTCCACACCCCTGGCCAAAAGTACCGATAGAACTGAAGACAATTGCTTTCAGCCGCTTTCGTCTCTTGTTCAACCAAAGTTTGAAGGACTCTCACCATCGATGAACAATGAAAAAAATATACGACTGCCTTCAAACGACAATGTCTTTTCGGTACTTATGTCCTCACATAAGGAAAACGAAGCATGGAAAGAGGCAACCGTGCTTGAGAAACGCGATCTTCGACTTGACAAGAGTAATGGTGGTCGACGCAAAGCACCGTTCTACAAAGTTCTGCAGGGAATGCCAATCGCCGTTGATGCTTTTCGATATGGGACAATTCCAGGTGTTACTGCATACTTTTTGACGTATAGCCCCAATCTCACACTCCTGTTGTTACACTCTAACGATTCTCATTAGACATGCGCATTCAGATCATTATACAAATTTGGCTTCCAATTGGAAAAGTGGACCCATTTATTGTTCCGAAGGCACAGCGAACCTCATTGTTCACATGCTCTCAGTCAATCAACGATGGGTTCATCCTCTCCCGTATGGTGTACCCACGGAAATCCCAAATACCGGTGGAGTACGTGTCACCCTCATAGAAGCAAACCATTGTCCGGGGTCATGTCTCTTTTTTTTCGAGGGTCGTCAGACTGTCAATGCCGGAGACAGCAGCTTCAAGTCACCCATGGTTGGCTCGAGTAAGATATTCCGGTACCTTCACTGTGGCGATTTCCGCGCATCTCCTCGCCATCTTTTACACCCGGTTGTCAAAGGAAAACGGATAGACCATGTTTACCTGGATACGACCTATTTGGATCCAAAGGTCAGTTACTTAATCAATATCAAGTTTTAAGCCTCGTATAATACTTCGTAGTATACGTTTCCACCTCAACCTTTGGTTATTTCCGCGTGTGCGGAGCTTGCCCGTAGACTGGTTGCAGGTGAAGCACTAGAACATGCATCGACCCCGATGGATAACTGGGCGATCTCCAAAAACATTGGAAATAAGTCAAGGACTGAAACGTGGCTCATTGTTGTTGGGTAAGATACTGTATTCTTCTCCACGCATTTGTCTCTCATTTTTAATGTTCTGCATTTTCCAGGACGTATTTAATTGGAAAGGAACGCATCGTTAAAGGTCAACCAGAGTGAACTCTATGTAGCCTTTGGCTTATCTTTTAACAGCCATTGCACACGCTTTGAATTCCAAAGTGTACTGTGACACGCGCAAGGCAGCTATTCTTCGGTGCCAGGCTGATGCAGAGCTTGATGCACTCTTGACGTCAGATCCTTTAGAGGCGACCGTCCATCTTGTCCCTCTAGGGACTATAACTTCAGACAAGCTGAAGTCATATGTGGAGCGCTTCAAAGGTAAATTTAACAAGGCGGCTGGATTTAGGCCTACGGGATGGACGTACGTTTGTTTTTCGTATCCATCTTCTCCTTTTATCAATGCACCTTCTGCCAAGGTACACGCCGCCCACAGGAACAGATCAACTCCCGACCATTGCCTCCATCATCTCACATCCTCATCGAGGATTTAACCACACCAATCTGCGTCCTTCTCGCCAGTCAACGTCTGCGTTGCAGTTGTTTCCCGTTCCTTACTCTGAACACTCATCATTTTTTGAGTTAACTTGTTTTGCGATGTCTTTCGATTGGGGAAAGATGATAGCGACTGTGAATGTTGGTAGCGAAAATTCTCGGAGTAAAATGGCCAAATGGGTTGCAAAATGGGAGGCTGAGCGGAAGAAGAGAGGGAAGGATGAGGTAGTTCCATATAGACACATCGATTATTGGTAACTTATTGCTAATCTGTAGTCACTGACGACTGCTTGTTATCTATGAACTCTCGGAATTGTAACTGACCAAGCATTGTCGCATTCCCGTAAGCTGAATTTTATGGCATAACTGGAAGGCATACAGAGCATGTCATAATGCAAAAAGAAACAAGGTGATGAAGAAGCTCTCTACTCTGAGGCCTTCTGTTTTCTCCTGACATCCCTCTCCTCCGAAATTGTAAGTTTGGTACCCTTGCCCCGAGGCAAGGATATCCAAGGCTTGGTGCCCTCACCAATGACGAAGATGTTGGTCACACTGGATCATTGTGAGTCTGCAAATTTCAGATAGAAGATGATCATAACACACCGGGTGGCGAACGTCCTGTCGAGAGAGTCCTTAACATGGACAATATCAAATCCACCGACGTGTTTCTCCCGATGCACGATAACACCCGCCCTCCCCATGTTTCGTCCACCAGTGATCATGACAATATTGCCAGTGTCGAACTTGACGTAATCAACAATCTTGCCTTGCTCAAGGTCGAACTTGACGGTGTCATTGACCTGAATAAGGGGATCAGGGTAACGGATGGTACGACCATCGTGTGTAACGATATGGGGGACACCGCGGGCACCAATGGCGACGCGACGGACCTTGAGGAGCTTGTAGGAAGCCTCCTCAGGGGTGATGCGGTGGATAGTGAAACGACCCTTAACGTCGTATAGGAGACGGAAGTGCTCGCCGGATTTCTCAATAGAAATGACATCTGTTTTTCTTTTATTCAGAAAACTCCCTTGCAAAGATCTCATCACGAACCCATGAAACCGGCAGGATAAGTCTCGTCAGTGCGGACCTTGCCGTCAATTTTGATGAGGCGCTGCTTGACAATCGAGGTGACCTCACGACCGTTCAAAGCATACTTCAGCCTGTTGCGAAGGAAGATGGTGAGAGGGAGACACTCGCGAAGCTTGTGGGGACCAGGAGAGGGACGGGGAGCCTGGTGAACGAGTAATTTCAGCAATCGAACCTAATCCACCCTAAAACCTTCACATACGTAGGTTCCGCTCAGCTTGTCGAGCATCCATGAGGAAGGTGCGGCGAGACGCTTCAAGTGCTTTTTGGGTCCTCGAGCCTGCAAAATGAATCGGTCAGTTCATATGATCTAGAGCCGAGTCCCAAGGTCATCCGGCAGTAGAGTGGCTCATCCAGCGAAATTGAAGCGCCAGGACCAAAAAAAATGTATGGGATGGACTCTTGGGAACTCTGAGACGGGATCATACCGACCATAGTGCGGAGAAAAGTGCTTGAGGGATCTTGAGGATGTCGGTGGGCCCGTTGACGAAAGACTTTTGCTTCACTGCCGCAACAGACACGTGAGAAATTTAGTGACTCGTGACTTGACCTGATCACGCTCAATACATCACTTGTTTGTTCTAAGCGTTATCCATCTGGGTCCAATTGATTGTCAATAGAGTTATTCAGACTTAATCTTCGGTTGCCGCAGGGTAAGAACTTGGTGAGTTGAGTTAGGAAATGATTGATCATGGGCTTTTAGCGAAGATTGCAGTAGCTTCATGTCCAGGTGTTGAGTTTCAAGGACCATAGTAACAGTTTCAAGTTAGTCATTGATAACCCAAAGACTACTTGCAGTGCTTGGCAGAAATCACAAGATTTCGGTTTATTGATTCATACAACGACAGACGACAAAAGAGCAGACAACATAGGTATGGAGTCGAAGACATGGAGAGCATAATGACATATGACAAAAAGGAAAAAAGGACATAGGTATTGTAAGAGCTGAGAAGCATAAGGAAGAGTCATGGATAGCATAGATATGACAAAAAGTAATCAAAAGGGCATAGGTTTGTAGAGCTGAAAAGCATGAGTGACAGACATGTGATAGAGGACATAGAGCATAGGTCCGTTGTCAAAAGTCAAAAATGTCTCGGGTGATGCGGGCACGGTGGGTGATGCGGACACGGTTGACGATGGACGTGTGGAGGGTATACAAAAGGAGCACCGTAAGGCACAGAGGGTCCATGAAAGATAAGGTGAGGTCCA
This sequence comes from Termitomyces sp. MG16, assembly GCA_003313075.1. Classification (NCBI taxonomy): domain Eukaryota; kingdom Fungi; phylum Basidiomycota; class Agaricomycetes; order Agaricales; family Lyophyllaceae; genus Termitomyces; species Termitomyces sp. MG16. Next base: position 9,430 of record QGOA01012278.1, read on the forward strand.
TGAGGCTGGTAAAAGACAGGGCGAGGTACATGGGGCTGGTAAAAGACAGGGCGAGGTACATGGGGCTGGTAAAAGACAGGATGAGGTACAGTGGGAAATACAGGATGTCCTTGAGGAACACGATGGTGCGCAACAGATGCGCGAGGAACACGATGGGGCACAGGGTATGTGTTATGGTTTCCTTCATATGGCCGGTTATCGCGTTGTCGAGGTTCAGCAACAGGCGGATTAATAATTTGATTTCGGCCTGCAAGGTTTGGGTTCTGAGGCGTTCTCCCAACACAACGTTGATTGTGAGCTTGCACAGCGTCGGCCACTCCCACTGGATCCGTTGACCTGATAATTTCACCTCCACAGGCATAACAGAAGTGACTGTTTCCGAAGTATATCGCCATGTTCATTCAGTGAAATGAAGTATAGGGATCTGGATGTGAATACGTACGTGTTGCAGGCCGGGGCTTTACACTGAAGTGTCAAAGTTAAGTCAATACTCATCCAATACGAAAGACATTGCAAATGACTTACAGTCATGTGGTTGCAACCTTCGGTCTTCTCGATGAGAGTATTACAGCCTATAACGGAAAGCATTAACTCATGATGAAATCCACATCTGGAAAATAAAGACCTGGGCAGTTCTTCCATCCATTCCTTTCTGAAAGGAGTTGCAGCTCTGAGCTTCCATCGCACGAATGAGGTGGGCCACTCGATCTAATACGTTGCTGACAGCGTTTGCACCATTTCCATCTGCAGCCAGCAGGGCAGACGATTCGATCTGTTGAGCGATAAACTTTACGGTCGACAAAAGCAGTTTTGTTGCATCTATAAAAGCTTGTGGTCAACTCCTAGGTTCTGAGTAAGAGCAAAAAAAGGAACGTCCCTGGGACACGTTACCTCAACTCCAGTTTCAGCCTTCTGTAGTCTTTTAAAGCGATCAATATAGCCTTTCTCGAGCCCAAGTCGAAGTACGAGTCTTTCGTCAATTTCTGCGGGACGAGGTTGAGAATATAAGCAAGTGGAATAATTACAAGATACACACGGCCTTGCTTTGCTGTGCCACGAGCCGCTCTACAGACCGGACAAAAGATTGGAAAATTGATCGAATCTATATCTGCTTGGACTGTTCCTTTAACACAATCTTTGCAAAAGCCATGTCGACATCCTGGAATCCGAATGATCCTGTTCTCAGCCTGATCTTCCATGCAAACGCCACACTGAAGGTTTGCAGGTGACTCAATGCCATCCAATGCATTGTCCTCATTAGGCACTGACGGACGAGTAGCTCCACGTGCTTCTGCAATGTAATGTTCGGTAATCCTATCCAGTTGCTCTTGTTCGGAAGGGATCACGTCAGGAAGACTGATTCTTTGGTCGGACTGGTACCTTCGAGGACGCCTGATAGTAGAAGGTCCCGCTGAACTTGCATTCGTCCTGCCTGTGTCTTGTAAACTGAGTTCCACTGCCTGCGATAATGCGATCTGGAAGTCAATGTCCACCTCTTCTATGAGCTTCATCTCGATGAACCAGGCATAATCAAGCCTATGCACGCCTTCAGTCGGGGTGCTTGTGATGGCGCGGGACATGAATTTCGCAATTTCGGTAGGCGAAGTCGATATCGCATACTTAGTAGGACCTGAACCAGTGGCCTGAGGATCGTAAACCAGATATTTGCGCCCACCTGGAATTCGGACCTTCAAGCAAGCCACCATATTGTAACCATTGTCTAAGACAGCGACTGAAGCCCTAGGTAGACATTCCATATCCCTACATCAAAGTTGAGCCCAGTACGTAGCTAAAACGTCATCTATTTACCGCAACCATTGATCGACCATATGAAATGAACTTGAAGCGGCTCTCTTGGTTTGAGATCCCGGAACTTGCGTAATGTACTCCTCGAATCCGGGCATTCGAATAATATCAAGAACCGAAAGGTCATCCTGTGATAGCCAGATATGACAGAGCCCTTTGACTTCCTGTAAAAAGAGATGTTGGATGCCAAGAGATGACGGCCTTAGATAACTTACCTCAACTGTCGATGCGCTTGACATGTGCGAAATCAATTGCTCGCCACCGTCATATTCCTGATGCCTTAACGCTATGAGAGCAAAGTTCGCCGTCGCGATTCGGGCAGCTGATCGGCGAGGTAGAAATCCACCGCTGAACTCAAGGAGATGATCATCGAATCCACTGCTGAACTCAAGGAGATGATCATCGAAGTCATGACCTAACCCGTCTTGTTGAGGACCGGAATTCCAGGGATATCCGGCCATCTCAAGTACGGGTTATTTCGTAACCGATGAGGCGAGCCAGAAAGACTCGAGCTGCAGTTGCAGTCATTTAAATAGTAAGCACACCCTTCGTAAGGACCAAGGAGGTTGATTGTTTTCATGCTGTCTTGTGCAGAAATAGAAGAACCGTTCAAGTTCTTTGTACTTGAAACAAAAATTTCTGTCGGCATCGACGTATGAACAAGAGAGCTCTTTCTTGAGTACTCAGCGACAGATGCCATGGTTATCACCGACAAAAGCACAGAGCAAGCACAACAAACTTCAGAACAAATGTCGAATCACGGCAAAGCTCGCAACGATGGCATTGAGGTTGCATATTATAATTATCGATTACCAAAGCAATCTGACTTTTGTGATTGATTTCCCCATATGTAATTTTACACTCATCAGCAATTTGTAGTTCTCTAATGGATGGTGGTGTAAGGGACAACACAGACACAGAAACATCTAGACAGTTTTCCTGTCTATAAATAAGAAGGGTATTGAACTCTATGAAAATCATTGCAAAGGGAACCTGTAAGATATGAGGAGAATAAGTGTCAATATTGCGAAGTCCATAGGATAATTTATATCAATCGTTATTGTCTTACGAGGCTACCGCTGCCATTTGATATGTCCGCTTGGTCCAGTGGGTATCCAATGGAATTTGTGTATCCGGCAGAAGCACTGTTTCCAAAGGTGGCGAATCAACTGATGACGGCGGGGACGGGTAAGAAAATGGGCCTCGTGCGCTCTGGGTATCGCGGGATTGTTGAGTTGCGAGATGCAATGGGTACGTATGAGAATGCGGCGAGATCGTGCTCGGATGATGGAACGTATGTGATGTTGCCGATGAGACATTCCTCGGTCGACCATGGGCAGTTACACCAACACCCGTGCTGCTCGATTCCGCCGTCAAAAAGTCCGGTGGGTAGTCTGTTCCAGCCATTAAGATTAAATCCGTCTTAGTTGTGGGCAACATCATGTCACGAGCAGCCTCCACCCTCCGCATCTTCGTCTCTCCCTTCTCCACATCCGATTTAGCATTGTTGTACAGATAAAGGCCCGTAAAAGTTAGGATAATTCCAAAACCTTGAACGGGGTGAACTCGTTGATTAAACCAGACGATGGCGATGCATATGACAGCTACCCTTTTGATGAGGGAGGCAATTGAATATGTGACGGGAGATGTAGAAGACAGGATGACAAAAGCGATAATGTTCTGGGCGAAATTGACAGTGCCGTTCATGAAGATATAGTACATAACAGAATGTGGTGTCTCGTGGCCGCTTTTAGGATGGGTCACATGTGATGGGTCTGTCGTTGAGGCGTAGAGGAGAGGGAAATCGTGATAGAGCCATAGAGGGACCATGATAATGAAAGCCATACTCGCTGAATACAGTAGGAGGTTCAGTTTGTCCAGTTTATGAACCGGTTGTGTCAGAACCCCTCCGTTCGTAGGCATGATCTT
>QGOA01012288.1:0-25678 GCA_003313075.1 Termitomyces sp. MG16
GAGTCGCGGGTGGGCTCGCTGGCCTTGCCAAAATGCCTTCATGTAATGTTCATGTATGTTTGACTGCTTTTTTCCGCACATCTTCTATCCTCACATAACGACATATATCCTATTTTATTCTAGCTTCTTGGGGCACAGAAGAAAATAGCCGCAGGCTTTTCATCTGCGACGCAGAAACGGCACACGGGTTTCATCTTTCAATGTGAGCTAGTGACTCACACACCGCCGGAATACCAACTGAAGGTGCAGCGTACGATTGGCGCCAAGACCGTTCTTGCTGCTCGTATGGATCTAGAACGCCAACGCAGAGATGGTATTATAAAATGCTATTCCTTTGTACATGTTGTACTGACTCACGAGGAAGGGTCCTACGGCGAGGTTCTACGAGACAAGATTGAAAAGCACATTGATAGATTGGCGGCCCCTCCGCCTTCCAAAGTCGTTAAGGCTCTTCCCATCCCGAACGATGGTCCCAAGAAACGTCGTGGTGGAAAACGGTGTGTATAAGGCCTTTCTGGCATTCTTTGTCACTAACAGTGACGGTTGCAGCGCCCGGAAAGCTAAAGAAGCGTATGCTCAAACAGAACTCCGAAAGCTTCAGAATCGTATGACGTTTGGCGAGGCGGAAGAGGAAGTTGGAGCCTTTGACCAAACGAAGGGAATGGGCATGATTGGGGTTGGGACTGGGAAAGTCCGAGCGGGCCTGGGAGAGGCCAAAAGTCGAGGTTTGCCCTTCTTTCCTACCCTGTTCTCTTGGATGATTTATCCTTGCGCCACAGCCAAATTGTCAAAAGCAAACAAATTACGCACAGCAGCTATCACCCGCTCAGCTCAACTCAATGGGTCGGCATCAGGGACAGCTACATCACTGAGTGTTACTCCAGCTCAAGGTGTGCCTTCTTCTCACACTATAGTACTCTTTCTCACTGTCCCTCAGGTTTCGAACTCACGAACAGGGCTGCAGCTGCCCAACGGGTAAAGGAGGCTAATGAGAGGTGGTTTGCGGGAGGCAACTTCTCTTTTGTGGGGCAGAAAGGCTCATGATATTTACCATTACAACCTCACAACAATCGAGTGTTCGGACGCATGTATGGTAGGTCAACAATGGGTAACGTAATAATACACTGATAGGGAGAAAATGACCGATTGTGGAAAGAAAACGTTGGTAGATGTATAATAGAGAGATTTTAAGTAGTTTGTCCAGGTTGAACGCTTGTCGTTGTTTCGCCGGTCGCAGCGTTCTGTGCTACGTCAATGAAACCTGCTTGTTTTTGGTTCGCCAGCTTGCTTCGTTTGGTCTTGTAATCCCGGATAGCCGAACGAATGGCATCCTCGGCCAGCACTATGAAAAACCTGAGCCTCGCACTAAGATAGATTATGTGATACTCACTGGAACAATGCAGTTTCACAGGTGGCAGGCACAGCTCCTTGGCAATTTCAGTATTTTTGATTTTTCCTGCATCTTCGAGCGACAAGCCCTTGACGCGCTCGGTCATGTACGAGCTCGAGGCAATAGCGCTGCCACAGCCAAACGTCTTAAACTTAACGTCCGAGATAATCCCATTTTCATCGACACGAATTTGGAGCTTCATGACGTCTCCACAACTAGAAAAATGTCACACCCGATTAAATCCGCAACGACGAGCAAATTCGACAGATTACTTACGCAGGAGCGCCTACGAGGCCCGTGCCAACGTCCATGTCACCTTTGGGCAGAGAACCGACCTGGATGAATGCAATCCGTTTATCAGATAAGGCGGCCTAGACATGGAAAAAAAGACTAGAGCGCACGTTTCTAGGCCTTTCATAATGTGAAATGACGTTTTCGTGGTATCCACGAACAGCAATAGGGCGGAGCCCCGCCTGGAAAGCCCTGGATCGAGCAACATTAGAGACGGATTTGGAGACGACTGAACGGAACATTTCTGTGATGAGAGTTGAAAGAGCACTGCGAAATCTTTGTCAGGCAGTCCTTATCGGCAGCGAGCGTCACATGACCCTCGTCGTTCCCAGGATTTGTCCAGCACTTGTCGGGGTTCTGCGCTGAAGAGTCGAGTTCAATAATTTGGAATGACTTACAATAGCAACACGCTACACTAATATACAAGTTCACAAATGCGTATGGTTTGATACACTCATCTGCCAGAATCCTCGATGTATAAATAACAGTAAACGTCGGACCACGCACTCTCTGGTGTCTCCCTTATGTCGCGTCCAGTCGATAATCTCCCACCCTCTGCACGCGCTATCGCACTGCTGGTTTCATCGACACCTGCAGTTCAGGATGCTCAGCCGGGCGTTCTCCACCAGCTCCTTGAGTTCTCACACAGATACACTACACAAGTTTTGTCTGACGCGAACGTATACGCTGAGCACGCAAGCCGTTCTGGAAAAGTCGAAATAGATGACGTTGTTTTGGCTGTTCAGGCGCGCGTTGGATGGGAGTTTGGTGGTCGCGTTCCAAAAGAAGTCTGTTCGGCTTGCTCATGCTTACCCAGCATTTAACTTACCTCCTCTAAAGTACATTCTCTCTCTAGCAACCCAAGTAAACGCGACGCCTCTTCCCCCGGTACCCGAGGTATTTGGAGTCCGTCTTCCACAGGCCTCAGATTGCCTCACAGCAATCGATTTTGATCTTGTCCCGAATAAACCGCCGCAAAGTGTGACAGTTTACAATGAAGAGGTTGAGGAAATTGAGGAGTCTGAGTCAGAAGAGGAAGATGAAGAAATGGAGCCTGCGCCGATACCAAAAACTCCAGCTGCACCTGGTCCTACCGCTATACATCCCGCTGTAGACCAGATCATGAGAGAAGAGGCACCCTTCCCAATTAGCGCAATTGCCACACCGTCGGACATTGAGATGCTCGGCACACCAGGTGGTGTCGGAGGTGGTCAAAATACTGATGAAGGTAGTGACGCTGGAGAGGAAGAAGATGGCCTCTTTGCCGGTGGAGATGATGAAGAGGAAGAAAGCGATGGTATGGAGGAAGTCCAAACCACTGAAACTACCAATGTAAAGCGGAAATTGGTAGAAGAGGACGACTATGACTAGGCGGTTAGAGCCGTCCATCATAGGGTAATAATGTACGATAAAGGAAGTATACATAAAGACATGTATAAGTATCTGTACTGCCTGTAATTTAATGCCGCAGGTGACAAATTACAATCATAGGATCAAGGATTGTTTTTGTGCCGCGATTGCCAGCAAGACGATAAGAACGGCCAACAACAGAAGTATTGTGATAGTCCAGGCTATTGACAATTGAGCAGTGATTAACGTTCAAGATGTAAGGACGTACAAGAACCACTCGCAGCTGCCATTGGAACGCTAACTACACGTACCGATGCATCGGCACTACCAGTGATTAGCAAAGTTGATGTAGGGTTAAAAGCGATGGTCGTAGGCGGGAAATCATGGGCTTTGAGAATGGTCACTAGAGGCTTTGGAAGAGATGAGAGTAAACGTAGTTTGGCTTTAAGTGAATTTCCTGGCGGCTTACACTTAGATTACTGGCGTCAAATAAGCCAACCGTCAAATCTGATGTCCCATAACCCAGATATTTACCATCAGGACTGGACAGGTTATGATCAAGTACTCTTCATAAAACATCAGTGATCAAGACTTGCCTAGTGTCGAAACAGGTCAAAGCACGATCCCCGACCTTCCGCAATTTCTCTACAGTCCACGTTTTCGCATTCCATTTGTATACGAATGACTGTCTATGAGGTGTCTTCATCGTCTTTGTTCTTGGTGAAGTCGTATTGACCGTGGCATACAGGATGGTGCTGTCTATTGGATGATATCTAGAAGTATTATCAGGAGATTTCTTCGGCTTCGGGACAGTATGACTTACCTAGCTGAGCGGAAAGTAGGGATAACTCCTGTTGTCTTTGGGACATCTACTGTCTGCAGTAGATCAAGCTTCGGGGACAACGCGTGGCTTGCTGTTTGAGTGTTCTTCCTCTTACCCTTCTTCTTGGGAGAAGATGTCTCAAGTACTTCTGGAGTATCGGGAAGGGCATACACCCTCAGTTCTTGTGTGGTTACAATCACGACCTGAAAGAGGATGAGGAGAAACCTTAAGTCGGCATTAAGGGCATTACGGTGGATCCAGAAAAAGTTGCGTCATATATCTCGTTTTCAGTATAGATGGACTCAGCAGCGGGCGTAAGAGAGGGATAAGAAAGGAGGGTGAACTAGGATCAGAATTAGAACAGAAATCACAATCCAAAACTCAGAAGGCTTACATCGTGGGCACCCGCGACTGCCAGCAGTGTACCATCAGGAGACAAAACGGTGACTTTCTATCAAACTATCAGAGCTTGCCGACAAGACGTAGAAAAGTGACACTTGCCTGGTAGTCAGAAGGGTCAGACGTCGGAATCGTCCCTCTAGTTCTCAGCAAGACGGGTCTAGGATGAAATTGATGCATATGATCATTAACATAGAAGTAATAGCACACTTGTGGTCTTCCAGGGCAAAAACACGACAGTTCTCATTCAGTCCCTTTTCCGTGTTCTCCATCGAACTATTCACGCCACACGCAACCGTCCTAGCCTAAAGTGCACGTCAGAACAGCGAGGTAAAAAGTACAAGTTGAGATACCGTTTTGTGTGCCGCCATACTCATAGGTGCATCCTCGCCTATCTCTAGCTCAGTCTCCCCAAGAAGATCGAGGGATCTCTCTGGCCCAACCTTGAATAATCGCTACAGACGATTGTGAATCCGTGATTAGCAGCATTTCGAGAAGTTTCTACTTGCCAACTTGTTTTTGATACCGGCCTTGGCTGTTCCGCCACCACCACCGAGAACCAACTCACTCTCAGAGAGAAATGCAGAGGAGTATACGGGAAACGCTGGCAGCGAGTGGGGCGTATGACGGGTACGCATTCTGGTTAGTGCTACAAGTCCGATCGTAAACCGCGTCGTTATTGACACGTGATGGATATAGATTTGACAATGATCTTAAAACCCCATCAGGGGAGTTCATACTTTGTGTCAACCTCTTCGTTGTTCAACGTGTTGGCCTATCTTTCCCCGGTCTCTTGGTGTCGCCAGCCCACATCTTCGGTGCAGCCTCAATCACATGCCGGCTCCCGGCGGCATTGGCCTGGCCTCTCCCATCCTTGGAGGCCGGACCTCAGTAGCCTTCTGGACGAAGGATGATCTTCCCAAACTAACGAAAGCAACTACCATTGGTATCCTGATTGCCGTATCTGGCAACGTTCTTATTTCTCTTGCCTTGAATCTCCAAAAGCTTGCACACAGGCGCATCGAAGCTGGATTGCAAGTCAAGCGTCAAGAAACCGCCTCTGTCAATGGAGCCCGGCGTAGACACTCTGGTGGACCGAGTCTAGACGAGCACGTTGAAGATGCTACACAAACAGCTACCCCGCTCGATCTTTCCCCTTCAAATACCAGGCCTACGGAGACCGGTCCTTTAATTGCCCTCTCCCATGCGCCTGACTATAGATCAGTTACAAATGGGACAAGCGGTGGTGTTGCAGATAAAGATCGTCCCCCGTTAGCTTCTGCTTCTCAACCTGTACCAACATGGTTCCCCCGGCAGAAATCAGGGCGCTCTACGTCAGATGGCTTCCTCGACAGTGTCATTGCTGTCGACGTGGTGTCAGGAGAGACTGCCTTGCGCGGACAAAGCTCAAAATCTCATAGGCAAATCATGGTTGAGGACCGAAACGAGACAGCATACCTCAAGTCTAAGTTATGGTTTGTCCTTACGTCAGGTTCTTTTGGTTATAAGTAATATAATCACTGCAAACAGGTGGGTAGGCTTCTTTTTAATGAACGTTGGTGAAACAGGCAATTTCATCTCATATGCATGGGCTCCCGCATCTGTTGTCGCTCCGCTTGGCACCGTAAGAGGGTTCCGTGTGTCCCCAGGTCAATGAGTTGACAATAGACGTAGTTCGCATTAATGGCGAATTGTTTGTTTGCTCCTCTCCTACTGGGAGAACGTTTTCGAAAGGTTCGCTAAAAATCCTCCATTCATAAGGCGCCACTAAATTGAAGTTCCAGCGCGACCTCATAGGAATCGTTATTGCTATTATTGGAGCTGTGACTGTTGTTCTCGCCACAAATGCATCTACTACCCGACTTGATCCTGATGCCCTTCTCGAAGCCATCTGCCAGACTCCGTTCATTATCTATTCCTGTGTTTACCTCGCTGGTGCAGTCATCTTGGGTGCATTGTCCCACAGCAAAGCCGGTAGGCAGTGGGTCTTTATAGATGTGGGTCTATGCGCGTTGTTCGGTGCGTTATAACCTTATCTCGTGACTTATTGTTCTTACTATCTCTGGAGGCGGCTTCACTGTATTGTCTACTAAGGCAATTTCTACTTTACTGACATTGGAATGGATCATCATGTTCTCTAACTGGATCACCTATCCGATTCTTGTTGTACGTTGTAGTGTCGATGACTAATTTTTGTAGCTTTTGCCCAACCTATTTGCAGGTGCTGATAATCACTGGGGTTGGACAAATCCGATACCTTAATCGTGCCCTGATGCGATTTGATAGTAAAGTGGGTTTTATGTGCCCTCTCATATTACTGAGCCGAACGCATATATTTTACATCCAGGTCGTCATTCCTGTCCAGTTTGTCTTGTTCACTCTGTCTGCTATTATTGGTTCAGCGATTCTATATGGAGACTTCAGGAGGGCGAAGTTCCATGAGGTTGTAACTTTTTTGTATGGTTGTGCTGCAACCTTTCTAGGCGTTTTCATCATTGCGTGGGGACCAAGCTCGGAATCTGGTGACCCAGAGAATGGAACTCATCCGGATTCTGTCAATGGCGTCAGCTCTAGTCATCCTTCTCATCTAGACCTCGTTGGGAGAAGCCGAGGGACGGTGGTATTGCCCGTTGATGCAAGAAATGCACCGAGAAACCTGAGCCAACACAGTAATGTCAGCTTACTTGGTCTGTCTCCCGCCCAGGTAAGAATGATTATCTTGTGTATTGGGTTGAGTTTATTGAAAATATCTTAAGCACTTGTTACTGGTACATACCCCTCCACGAGATGCTCCCATTCATGGTCAAAGGCCGCAGTCTGTGGAGTCTCGTCATCGAGGAGAGCGATGAATGAGCTCGATGACAGCGCACGGTTAACCAGAGGAACTTGTAATGATGGTATGCTTTTCTATGCTGGATTGGAAGTCTCGACAATAAAGCTATTCCTTATTTGCAATGATACTCGTATGCTACATATTTGCTCTTGCTTTTTTGATAGCTATTATTCATCTCATGTGTCGGACTACATACCAGGTTTGCTGAACATCCCGTCCATGCCTTGAATCTTAGGGTGATCGGCGATATTGGCCTGAGTCTCGTAAACTGTGATGACTGGCTTATTCTTACGCTGAATAGAATCATTAATATGATGTCAACTGCTCGCTTTCTCGATCTCTTACCTCTGTCCAGTGTCCCAATAGCCCAATATAATATATCTTGGTGGTCTCGGCACCTTGTGACTCGGGAAAAAACAGAGTGAGGGAGGATATGTTTGAAAATTGGGTCGTCCTAGAGAAGTCATGCAGCAGGTCAAAACCGTCGTGACACATTTATGAAGTTGATACATACCTCACAGCATACTCGCCTACATCACGTCCCTGTGCCACCGCGAATTCCTGAGTTGGCTTTTGGGATGCGACGTCATCGAAGTCTAGGTGAGCAGCATTCGCGTACTGCAGGGATGGCCCTAGAATTAGGCATGTTATATCTTCACGACTCAACAGTATCGCAAACCAGAAGAACTTTGGAGGGTGTCTGATCCGCTGGGCCTGATTTGAGAAGAAGAGACCGAAGTCTAACGGACCCGGTGAAAGGTATGCGAATGATCCTGCATAATTTTAGAAGTGATTCAGAAGAAAGTCAAGGAGCCGTATTCAATTTCCTGCCTACATCTGATCATCTGCATCAGACTCGATGGACTGTGTACTCGTGTGAGACATTCATGAGCTAACACGCGTACTTTAACGTACTACAGACTCATTCAAACGTTCATTCCATGGTTTAATGACATCTTGACCTTTGCCAGTAGTATTGAGTGCGACAACGTTGAAACGATCGATGTGGATGTATAAATTATCTTGCGGGCCAGTGTCCGCGGTATCGTGGTCATGGTCATGATTGTGATTATGGCTCTCATCGCCACAACTTCCGTGGTTATGGTGATGGCTCATGTTCTTGAGGGGAAAAGCGGAATTCTTAGCGATGGAATAGGCGGGCGGAGCAAATTCACTTCCACCAAACAGCTACAAATCTTCAAGCGTATAAAAAAGCAAAATTTTGGCTCGTTAGCCGCAACTACAAAGAAGGAACTCGGATTGTATAGTGACTGCCATGGTTACATGTAATGTATTGTGAGTCCCATTTTTTATCGTTATGTTCGTGATGCTTTACTCGTAATTTGCGTTCGATTGCTGTTCACTCTACACCAAAGGGGCTGCCCGCCAGCGGTCCTGGAGTGAATGTTATGAGACAACTGTCCTTTTATCTGACTTTTCTGCTGTGTACCTTCTTGCATTTGCTAACAAATTTTTCGTTTGCAGCGTACATTCTTACAAACTGTCATTCGATTCCAATAGCTACATACATAATCTTCAAACTGGGTGTGAGGTACCTCCTTGATGTATTACCTAAGTTTAAGAACCGTGTGGGGCCAGCCACTGACGCGGCTTTCCTTCAGCCTTTGTTTTGATTTTCGAGAAATGTCAAGCACATCTCCAGTGGCTGAACCTTCCACTAACCTTGCTACGCGCCCTGATGCGCCTAAACTGCCCGAAGATGAGATAGGTAGTCAAGCTACGTATAAAGTGTACAAACCTTCGTCGATATCTTCTCCAGCTCCTCCCCGTGAGTATAGTCAATTCTGCAATCCCCTGATCTTCGAGAATGACTTTGGACCTCCTGTACCAGCGCCACTCCCCGATGAGTACTTTGATCCGACCACTGCAGACCTCAAAGCTGCACAGTCTACCTTGGCCGCACGCACACAAGCACTTGTTAATGCCCCACTAGAATTACGTTCTGTTCGAGAGGCGAGAGACCAGGCCAAGCGAGATAGATGGCCAAATGTGAGTGATTATTGTTTGCGAGTGATGTTCAAATCTCAGGGCAAGCAGACCACAATCCGCATCAGGTTCACAGATCGTACCCAGTTAGAGCGTACATTTCCTTCTACAGACAAGATTCGTTCCGTTTACGCGTTCGTTCGTAACTCTTTGCGAGAAGATGTGAAGCCGATCAAGTTCATTCTTTGTATGACCCTCGTTCTTGTGAATGGCTTGTGACACAATCGTGATTTGCTTCCAGACCAATCACCTCCGAAACGCGATCTGAAGGTTTCGGACCCGCGAGTTCGAGACCTCAGCTTAGTACAATTACAACTAGCGCCTTCTTCTGTCCTTCTATTGAGGTTTGAGGACGAGTCTCTGAATGGTCTTGTATTTATGATCGTCTGTCGATCCTTTCGCTGATCTGCAAATACTAGGTTCTAATATTCCGGCGCCCTTGCGTCCAGATATACTTGCTCAAGCGGTGGATCTTCCAACGCCTCCTAGTTTCGATGACTCGTTGCCGTCTAAGATAGGACCAGCGTCTGGCTCTGTGACGAGCTCCATAGGCAAGAAGATACCTAAATGGTTGAAGATGGGACAGAGTAAGCTTCTCCATAACGTTGTTGTCATTTAATAATCCCCGAACTATTCGTCAACAGAGAAGTAAGGAGACAAAATACGTTCCACTGTCTGATCCAAACATGTATTATCATCTGCCTTGTCGTTTAATTTGTTCGAGAATGACTCCAGATACCGCTTTTTGGGACTCTTTCTCTTTTCTCTGAAAGGCTATTCTCAGAGATGATATGGATCATATTGTAAAGGCCTCCCGGGTAACTTCAGTTCCTCTTCTGTCAGGATCGAAACTCAAGGTCGATGAATGGCGGATACTCAGTTGCTTAAATTTGCCGATCTCAACGTTTCACATTTCGTTGCGCGGGACTAACCGTCTCACGCGTCGCTTTGGTCGGCTCGTGTGTTTGTCCCCATCAAACCTCTACTCTCAAGAGAAATGTTCATTGCCTTCCTTCACATTGAGCTATAACAGGATAGGGAGCTGGCTAGTATGGCACAAGTTAACTATCGAAAATTGGAAACGATAGCCCAATGTATTGTCTTCCAATATTCCTTGCCACACAGTTGTTCAAGGTGTTTCTGGTTCGCCTCTAAGTATTTCTTGATCTAATTCATCAATCGTCAACAGTTTCTCATGTTCCTTGATAGTAGTTGCACAATCTGGCAGTCCCCGTTCCTAATGTGATCAATACAGGCCTGAGACGACCTTTTTTCGAGAATGGAAAGGGCGTGCGGTTCCTGGCCATTCGATGGATGTGTCATGGTGACACAAACGTTCGTAGGGACCTCGGAGTTGTTTACACCTTGAACTTTACAGAAAGAATAACCCTAGATTTTAGACTTCTTGCACGGTCTCCGTGGTCAAACAGAGCGACGATCCGGTAACTAAGCCTCCCTGGATAATTTACGCTTCGTTTTTCTCACATCTTGCAACTCTTCAGGTACGCCGAACACCCCGCTTCTTTTTCCTGGCTCATGGCCGATAACACATACATCGCCTACATGTTCAATAATTTCGCTCTATGTAGTCAGGTCAAAGTCAGGTACGTCAAACCCCAGCAACAAGTTGACAATTTTTGTTCCAGTAGAATAATTACAACAAGCTTCAGTGGCTCATTTTCCCTATGTTGCACAAAGCGGCTTTTTACTACATACGCCACCAAACTTACGTCCGCCGCCGTGACTTTGCTGTCAAAATTGAAGAGATGCTTCTTCATGGCCACATGCCATGATCACGTTTTCCTCAGCTAGTCGTGAGGGGACCCGGAATACGATGGAAACCTACACATGGCAAGATTGAGTTTATTCCCGGTCTCCCTTACTGATAAAGGTGCCTTATCCAGGTTCCATGTCTGCCAGATTTGCATAATCCAGCTGTCAACAACGTCAAAATTGCCTTTTTCCCGGTGTACACGATTCTGTTCCTTCTACATTATCATGTCCACGGATGGCCTCGTCGGAAGCGTGGCCGCAGTATATATCTATCTGCTCAATGACGGTGTAATAGCAACATAAAAACACTCATTATGACTCTATGTGGTCCCTGGAGCAGTTTCTGCTACACCATTGTTGGTATCGTCATACTGGATGCGATTTTGACAACCATCCATCGACTGTTCTTCCATCGTCTTCGAGGATTCCCTGGACCTCGCCTCGCTGCAATTACACCCTTTTATAAGGTTTATTATGAAGTATACCGAGAAGGAGAACTCCTGCAGCATCTGATCCAGTTACACAAGATTTATGGTAAGTGGTTGCATTTTTAGATGAAGTCGAGAAATTTGATATGTACATTCATTTCCAGGCAATGTCGTCAGAATTGCGCCGAACGAGGTCAATTTGTCATTTGAGCCCAATCGAATTGGAAGGCTCATCACGACTCACAGCTTCACTTCAATGATTACGCAGCTCACTCTGCCATATATGCTGTTGGTTCACATTTCACAAAAGATGAACACTTTTACCAATCTTTTGGTGCCGATGAGTCCGCCTTTGGAGCCATTAGACCACAAGATTCTAAATCGCGCAGGAATCTACTGGCACCTCTTTTTTCAAGACGTGCTATTTTGAAATTTGAGCGCGTAATACATGATAAGGTATTAAAGGCTCGTAATTTTCATTCCGTTTTTGAATATACTCCTTGTGTAGGTACAGAAGCTCGTCACATTACTTGCGGCGAATCACCGACAAAGACCTGCGAACATGATGCTTGCCTTCCGTTGTTTGACCATGGAAATTATTGCATCATATTGTTTCTGTAACTACGAAAGCCCGCTTGATGCACAGGATTTTCATGACCCATTCATCGTTTCGACTCGAAGAGCAATTCCATCCATCTGGATAATGAAATGTTGGCCCTCCTTTATGACTTTCTTGGGTTACCTTCCCCAGCGTATTGCTCAAAATCTATCGCCCACCTCTATCACGGCGTTTACGGAACTAAACAAGATGATATCTCGGTATATCGATCGTATGCTTCACGATGAAACACTCCTACAAAACCCAGGAAGTCAGACAATATGTCATCATCTCGTCGATCGCTCAAATCAACGACTCGGACGTTCTTGCCGTAGGCTTGTCCAAGAAACGTTCTCTTTGATTCAAGCTGGTAGCGAAAGTCCGGGAAATGCATGTGCAATTGGGACTTTCTACGTGCTCCATGATCCTGATATTCATAACAAACTCCTACAAGAGTTACAATGTGCATGGCCGGATCAGGATACACCTATTGGCTATTGCGTACTTGAAAAGCTACCATATTTGGTGACTATCAAACCATACCTCTAGAGAAGTATCAATGACTCGTCTTTTTAGACGGCAGTAATCAAGGAGTCTCTTCGAATGTCCCATGGAATAGTTACCCCTTTGCCTCGTATCGTCGGGCCTACTAATATGTCGATCTCTGGACACGATGTTCCTGCAGGAGTGAAGTTCCCTTTTGATCCTCCATTCCTTTATTTTAACTCTCTTTAGACTATTGTAGGCGTCAGCGTCGCTTGTCTTCACACCAATATGAATCTTTTCAGAGATGCACACCTCTTCTCGCCGGAACGCTGGATGCAGTCTAATTCCAAAGAGCTGGAAAAGTATCTGATCCCGTTCTCCAAAGGTCCGAGAATGTGTATGGGTGTCAAGTAAGTCTACTAAGACTCTTGCTGCCGATGACTTACCCGTGTCTCAGCCTTGCCTGGTGCGAGTTATATTTGATCTTCGGATATATCTTCAGAAAGCTTGAAATGGATTTATGTGATGATGGGTACATTCCGATTTCATTACATCGGTGCGGAATCTGACCCGAGGTTAGAGATTTCACGAAGTTCAAGGACTTTTTTACTCCCGTGTACGAAGAAACATACCATATCCGTGTCAAGGTTCGCACTTAGTTAAAATATTCACTTGCTTGACAGACTTCCACTTCTGTATCCATATCTATGCATTCCTAAAGGAATGTCCTGAGGTACTCCGTGCACGCCAGTAATGCTAAACTCTGCCCATACGGCATGCTCGTCAAAGGTATTCTCTTATACTCTTCCACATGATTGAACACCGGAGTTCCAAACGACACCTGCTTCAACTCTCCCTTCTCCGAAATGTTGTCCAAGACACCCTGAATTGCCTTGTTGGCTGCAGTGATATAACGTTCTTCTTTAGGGATGAGCCTCAGACGCAGCGCCTTGAGCATTCCATATGCGAATCCAGCGCTTGCCGAAGCTTCTAGATAAGACGTTGCATCGTCAAGAATGGTATGCCACAGTCCGGATGCTTGATCTTGGAGGGAAACCAAGGCATCTATCTGCGCAACCAAGGTTGATATTAAGAACATCCTCAAGCCATCTGAGGATGGTAACTTGAGCATTTCAATGAAGTCAGGTATTGCGACAGTAACCCAGCAGTTCCCTCGTCCCCATCTAGCCCTACCGAAGTGATGACGTCCTTCAAAGGTCCAGCCTGAGCACTTTAAAACAGCAACACCAGGCAAAAGTACGTTGTGATCTCACCATGAAACCAAAGACCGGTTTGGTGGTCGACTAGATACTTAATGCTGTTATACACGAGTGAGCATATCATTTCTATGATTTTAATCTTCTTACTGAAGTAGAAATTGTCGCTTCGCTTCTTCAATGTATTCATTCCTTTCGAGGACCAAACCTATCTTCGCAAGTGGTAGTACCGACATCATCAAGGTATCATCCCACAACTGTTGATTGTTGTTGACCAAGTAAGTTATGTGTTGGAGACCTCCTTCTTCTGTTCTGGGCATATCATACATAACCCATTCTGCCCACGAGTCCAGGTGAACGAAGTAGTCGTCGTGCTTAGCCTCATGAAGATAGGCAGCTGTTAATAATGGTGACATAGTATTCACGTTCTAAGAGGACTAGTACTCGTCAGTTTTTGCGATATAATCTTCATAACTTACTTTCGTCGTTCCGATTGCGAAACGTTCCTTGAACCAGGCCAAGGCAATTTCCAGAGACTTCTTATTAGCTGTTATCTCGTAGAACTTCAAAAGCCCGTAGAGGCCTGTGCATGGTGGACATGGTTGAAGAGATCTCTAAGGTAATGTAAGGTAAGAAAGATGTTACCAATTCCGTGTGTCCACTAATGGAGTCCGATTCAGTCACTTGTCATTCAATGTGGATGTAATTGCACCTCCCAATCGTTCCAGCCCTTCGTATCAATCACACGTCCATCTTCCAAAGTCATTAAAAACTCGCCAGTCTCGTCCTTTAAGTTGACAAGGCATTCAATGAGGCGTGAAATGCGGTCCAAGAGAGCGGTCTTGTGAGAGTTGATGTTTCTTGTAGGCATGGAAATCTCTGAAGTTCTTTTGGGCTCGAGGTCGGAAGACAACGATTTCGATGTTGCTCTCCCCAGAACTAACAACCCATTCGTCATTTGCATCTAATGTCGCGGCCCGCGGCCCGGAAACTTCTGTCATTGGATCATATTTTGCATTTCTGATGAGTTAGGTGAGGTATATTGGGGAATCTTTTCCGTTCGATTGCCCCAATTAGTCCGTTTCATAGGATAATCTCATTTCCAGACGTCACAAGACCACTCAAACTCTATAGGATACGAGAACTTAGCGATGATTCTGTTCAATAAAAGCCGATGTCTTTTGACTGATCCAGTGGACTTTCCGAGATCAATTATGTCCGAAACGCAAAAAGCTACAGTTGAACATTTCGAAGATGGTAAGGGGCTATATTCAGTCGCAAGCGGCTCAACAACAGGTATGAGCTTGAAATAGCACTCCTTTTCCCGGCGATTGACTATCTTCAAGCGCCACAGGAAGGAATTGACGCCGAGGTCGCGGAATTCTTCGCTCATACGTCTCCAGCGACCAAAGCTGTGGTAATCGACGACGCAACTAACGTACGCCTACGATGGATGATCCATAAACGAGTTTTGGTATGCATCGAGTATCTACGGCTTTTCTCTTACCGATGTTTGGAATGTAGATTGTCATGGTCGTTACATACTGTAGGTATCGACGCTCCGAAATCCAGGGATTAGTACCTACTAACCTATGCTTCCAACAGTCGCTCAGACGCTTGATAAGGGGTCAGGAACATGCCCTGTGCTCTTCATGATGATTTGAATTATTCTCTCTAGCACTATAAATTTCGCGTCTATTATGGGAATTCGTGAGGACGCCCACCTCGTGGGTCAGCAATACGCATGGCTCACCACTTGCGGTGCGTGTCTTGTGAATTTTTTACCTTGCCTAAATACGATCGCTTTTCTATGTGAAGTATACATTGCTATGTGAGGGCTGACCCTAACGGAAAATTTGATTAATGTGTGGTAAACGTCCTGATTCCCGTTTTTAGCTTGATTTGGGAGTTCCCAACAAATCGTCTTATTCAACGACTCCCTATTGCTAAATACCTCGCTTTCAAGTACGTGACCGATGTCTCCTATGTGAGTGAGTTCTTCATACTAATAATCCGTATAGTATTGTAGCTTGGGGAGCAGTCCTTGCCTGCACGGCTCTGTGTACAAACTTTGCGGGTCTGGTCGTCGTGAGGACTTTACTCGGAGTTTTTGAATGTGTCTGCCAACCAGCCTTTGTCTTCTTGTAAGTATCTTTTAGAAGCTGGTGTGATAATGTGAGGTGAATCATACACAGGTCAACGATGTGGTATACTCGCGAGGAACAAGCGCTTGTGATAGGAGCTTTCTATTCGATGAACGGCTTCCAACAATGCGTCGGGGGACTGATCGCGTATGGAATCGCTCAGATAGAGCACGTGAAGCTTAAAAACTGGCAGGTCCTATTTACTGTGAGTCTTCTTCTGGCTACCAATTGCGAGCACGAATCAAACCGCAAATACTTGAAGCTCCTCGGCTGCGTCACATTTATATGGGGTATCTTTGTTCTTTGGTGGCTCCCAGATAGCCCTATACGTGCCAAATGCTGGTCAAAGGAAGACAGGCTTCTTATGGCGGAGCGCGTTCGTAAGAACGAGACAGGCATCCAGAATCGTGAATTCAAGGTCTGTGGTCGTGTGATCGCGAGGAGTCTTACATAGTTGAATCTTCTTTCAGAGATATCAAGCCAGTAAGATTTACTTCTCTTTTAATGTGGAATGACGTAATGTTGACACGGCGATAGTTGAAGCATTCCTTGACCCTACTGTATGGGCTGTCATGCTCGTTTCTTTCACAAATGCCCTTCCTACTGGTGGACTGGGGGCTTTCTCCAATATCATCTTGACTGCTTTCGTAAGAAAACTTTTCGCCAATCTAAAAATCTTGCCTTTTGACAGTAACGCAAGGGCTTCAGTCAGCTACAGGTCTACTTGCTTGCGATTGCCCAGGGTGCGTCACCAGAAAATTGTGTGATTGGATGATCTAATACAGAGTGGTAGGTGCCATTATCATGCTATTCTTATTTAGTGCGGCATATCTTTCCAAGAGATACGAGCAGAAACTTTTACTCGCATTTGTAGGTTTGCGAAAAAAAATCACGTCCTTCCGCTATTGTAACCGATGTCTCTTTCTCAGTTATATACGTTGCCCAATATCGCTGGGACAATCGTCTTTCTCTGTAAGTTTTTCCTCTTTATCTTCTTCTCGGACACTTACGTCCTGATAGGTGTTCAAACTTCAGCCAAATCCAAGGTGGGGCTTTTAATAGCGTTCTAGTGAGTATTCTTTGCTAGAGGTAAACTTTGCTTCATTACTTCGATGTCGCAGTTGTACCCAAGGCTTTGGAGCCGTAGCTGTCCTGAATCTAGCCATTATGAGCAACAATGTCGCTGGTGTATGTGTTAGACCTAAAAGCCTCTCCATTTCCTTACGCCTCGCACTTACAGCGCACGAAGCAAGTCATTGCCTCGTCACTTGTGTTCATGTGCGTCAGGCTCATATTGATCCCGGCATTATTACTCATGCTATCCTGAGGTAGTGCCTGGGCAGTAGGTAATGCAGTTGGCCCGCAAGGTCTGACCACTTGTCCTTCTCCATTCGTTAAAACTCATTTCATAAACTGTATAGTATTTCGTGCCAACGATGCGCCACGTTATATCAAAGCCTTCGTTGCACACATCGTTGTTTACGGCATCCAGCTTGCGACCATAGTGTTTCTCCGTGTCCGACTCATGCGACTCAATGTACTAAAGCGCCGAGCACAGTATATGTTGACTTTGGAAGAGAATGTCAGTTTTATTTCGACGATATTAACTTACATACATAACTGTCTGACATTAATTGCAGGATGTAAATATTTCACACAAACAAGCTTTTGACGACCTCACGGATAGGGAAAATTCTGATTGTACGCCACTATTTTTGCCTTGTGGCGAAGTTGAATGATTAACCTTGCTTGCCAGTTCGCTATGCTTATTGATGACTTGTGTTATACATGGCAGCGGTGTTGAATGCGGGCCTCGTGCCCCATAGTTGAACTGAAGCGACGAGGCAGCGATGACCCTAACAAACCCATGCCTATATATGCCATGACGGGCATGAACCATGAGCCATTCCCTGGTGTTTCGCATGATTGTTTATCGTCTAGCTTTGGATATGCCCATTTCATGTACATCGGTTTTTACTTGGGTGAACACATAGTGATCAGAAATTGATCGAAGAACTAGTTAGTTAGTGCGAAGGGGGCTTTCCTATTGCAATCTCCAGCTTGGCTGCGAGATCCAACACCTGTTTCTCTACTTCCGCTATTCGAACTCTCCTGAACATGGACTACATGAGTCAACTACTTTATTTCTCGAGACAATAACTCACTCTGAATTTGAACGTTCCCCGAGCTCAAATGCTTGGGAGATGCCCAATCCTTGATTGATCTCGGAATTTTTCTCATTCCTGCGTTTCTCCTTTTCCAAGATCTCTTTTAGAGTAGGTGTCAGGCGCGCATATTCTGCCTCCAGCTGTAATGAAATAAAGATCAGAAATAAATTACTTGAATCGTTTTTTGACGGCATACCAATCGAGTCCGAGCTACCAATGATTGATCGTCATACCGTCCAAAACCCATGACTTCTGCTTTCATGCGCCCGAGCTCTTCAAACCATTTAGTCTCGTTCTCGCTTATTCCGGGTGAGGCCCGCTCCATCATTTCCTGCAACACCCGATCCAGCCGTGTAAGTAGAGCTTTCTGTTTCGCTTGAATTGTTGCAAGCCTAGCCTCATTAGTTGCTCTTCGGTGCACCTTGAGTTGTTCAATCAGTGTATTCATCTGGCTAGCTTTCTGGGACATTCGATAGAGCTCCTGTTGTTGCAACTTCACGCGTTCATCTGCCTGTTTCACAGCCAGTTTGACGGCAGTAGATTGGTTTGCAAGTTCCCGACCCACTTCCCCAAGATATCGAAGAGTGTCTGGTGTCAAGACAAAACCCCCGTCGCCACCGTTTGCCTTGGGAAGGGAGAGCTGCGGGAGCTTGGGCAAACCAGATGAACGATTGAGAGCTGAGGCAGGCATGAACGGGGTTTTTTGAAGCAATGAGATGTAAGCCGGAGGACCCTCAAGCGGAGTTAACCACAAGCTCTTTTGGTTAAATCGCTCGTCATCTTTGTCCGGGGGTAATGAGTGACCGCTTGGGGCATGTGGGGACTCAGCCTGGAGGTTGAGGGGGAAGGAGGTAATTCGCATGGCAGAAGTGAGGATAAAGATGCTATATGTCAGATAGACATCGTTTGGAATCGTTACTGCAATGACTGGGTTCGAGCACCTATCGATTTTCGAACATAGATGACAGTCAGTGATTCCGGTGAGATCGCGGATCCGAATGTGGTACAAACTTTCGTTCGATTGAAAATGTGGTCAATATATGCTGCACCGTAGTCCCCGCGGACTGCTGCAAGGCCACGTTGAGGGATGTTGCTCCAGAATCATCGTCGTTATGGAGTGCTGCTGCGAGACTTTGTAGCACAGGTCCGATGTTGAGGCCATGTACACCGAATGCATGATATACGTAAAAGGTTTCGGTATGTATCGGGTCCAAAAGGAATACCGGATGATTACCCAGCAGAAGATCAGAAAGTGGGGTCTGTTCTGGTGCGGTGGATATTTGACTGAGAGTCGACACGAGTCCCAGGTCGATGGTCTCATACACTGCTAGCATTGGGAGGTCGCGATTTGGTACCTGTAAATTACTCGCGTTATCCCGCTTCGTAATTTGCTTATGACGACACAAGATGTTACCTTTGTTTCCCATCGCGCCTCAACTTTATCAACATCAAGGCAAATGTCAACCTTTCCATCCTGAAACGCAACCACAACGACGCCTAAATGCTCTGTCTCTTTACCATCACTGTCCTCGCCGCCCTCCGCATCAAAAGAAAGATAGGTGATGTCTGTTGCATCCCCACCGTCGCTGCCATCAAGCGTTCGCGGCGACGGTTGAAGAAGGAATGGTCCTTGTCTCGCTGGGGGTGATTTTATCGTACTCGGAGGGTGTATAAGAACAGGTCGAGAGACAGAGGGGAAAACGGTGCCTGGAGGAAGCTGTTTGATGAGGGCGGTAACGTATTTATGTTGGTAATCGTAGAGCGTAGAGAGATTTCTGGTTTCGGCCGAGGTACCTTGTGCCAGAAATTCTTGTTTTGCGGAAATAAAGCACTCAAGCGAGTGCAGGTACGAAGAGGGTATGGAACTAAAACGGTAGTACATGAGATTAAGATAGCAGGGCTATGGACAGAGGAGACCCTTACGCGTTTTGGGGTAGGTAAGGGCAGATGGAATATACGTCACCAGACTTGGTAACAGCGTATATGGTGAGAGGTCCCCAATCTGCCCTACCTTTTCCTAAAGTGAACGAAGCAATCTCTCTCTCAGAACTGTCAACCGCAAGAATCGAGTTTGCTTTCCGTTGCGGGATGAAAGAAAGGATTTGCTGAGGTTCGTCCGTGTCGACAGAAATATCATACTCCCTGACACGCGATGAGAAAGGTCTGGTGACAGGAACGAGTAGCATACCGCAATTTTCCATCGGTTGTCATGACCATCAGTGTGGAACCAGCTTCGCCCCATGGATGCCATTCAACCTTGGCTATTGGTGCTGCCATACTTGTTGCGTGATAGAATTGCCCGACCTGGACTGACCTAGTCACAAAGACGGTAAGTACGTGCATGCGGAGATGAAAAATACGTCGTACTTGCAATCCAGTGTTTCTGGCACGAGCCTGGAGAAACCTGCTCTTGGTAGAACAATAACCGCAACCTGAAACGCCCCAGCAACCGCAAGGAGTTTTCCGCTTGGATTCAATGATATTTGATGAATTTCAAATTGAACATTTGGAGTGTGAAGCGTCTGTATGGTCCTCCAGAGTTAATACTAACATAAGCGGACATGAACTGAACATACCTTGTAGGTTTGCCTTGTGCGACTGGTTTTGGGGTCAACAAGTGAAGTAATCCGTACTTCGTTCCCAGCAGCAACAATGAGGTCAGCATCCTTCAGAACCATGACCTGGCGGCGCCCAGAAGGTGTCAGCTCATCCACTGCGGGGTCAACATTGGTGAAACTTGGTAGAGTGTTGGTCGAGAGTTCAAGAGAAAATGTTGGGCGCGCTAAAGGTCCGCTGAAGGCCTTTGGGAGCGAAAATATTGGGTGGTCAGCGAGGGATGCAGGCCAATTCCGGTCAAGGTGCATCGTGGTTGCGAGATTATTCAAGTCAAATCGAAAGAGAGACGCGACTTGATCAGGAAGGTTCCCACGCTCGACTGACGCGTTTCGAGTGCTTGCGCGTCCTCCATACCCTTCATCACAACAACGACGCTATGACCTCAATTGGAACAGGATACGACCTTTCCGCCAGCACATACTCTCCGGATGGTCGTATATTCCAGGTGAGTCACTTGTCTGGTTAACCTCCGAATCGTTGTGTTATATCAGTCTAGGTTGAGTATGCTAACAAGGCCGTTGAGAACTCTGGGTTTGGCTTTATCCTAGATGTCCTTTATTCGTTACTAACATCCCATTTAAGGACCGCTATCGGCCTACGAGTGAAAGATGGCGTTGTCTTAGCCGTAGAGAAGCTTGTACACTCAAAACTCCTTGTCCCAGGTGTAAATCGAAGAATTCAGACAATAGATAGACACATTGGCCTAGTGAGTACCATCGAGTTATTGAAATTGAAATAGTTTTTTGAGTGTGTCTGCCAAAGGCTACTGCCGGCTTGCTTGCAGACGGTCGGAATCTATCCAACCGGGCGCGGGACGAGGCAGCTAACTACCGGGATCAATATCGCCAACCCCCCCCACTCAAGGTCGGTATCTAACGACCGATTCGTAGAATTCCTTCTGAATATCCATCATAGACCATCGCTGATCGCTTGAGCCTCTACGTGCAAGCCTATACCCTCTATTCATCTGTTCGTCCATTTGGCATTAGCACTATCCTGGGGACCGTCGACAAAGATGGACCCGCACTTTACGTCGTGGAACCTAGCGGTGTCTTCTATGTATGTTGAATCTGGTGAATTCTAGCTCGGCTTTTGATCTTTGTTCTAGGGTTATCATGGTGCGGCTGTTGGGAAGGGACGCCAACTTGCTAAAACAGAGCTCGAAAAGCTTAAACTATCAGAAATGACCACACGAGAAGCTGTCAAGGAAGCTGCGAGAATGTAAGTCGATGTTGAGTTCTCCGTGTTTTCTTTTTTGATGGCCTGCCTTCACGACTTCAGTATCTATCTCGTGCACGATGACGCAAAGGAGAAAGAATTTGAACTAGAGCTTTCGTGGATCGGCGATGAGACAAATGGTCTTCACCTCCCTGTGCCGAAAGAACTCCAGGCGGAGGCAGAGGCAGCAGCCAAGGCTGCGCTGGAAACATTTGATTAAATATATCGCGTCAGCTTTTTCTTTTGACTTCTCAAATTTGTAAGTTGCAGAATGAAAACAATTCAAATGCCCCGCATAGCAGAGCAAAGGTCTACTATATCTAAGATTACATTACACGATTTGTTCAAGTTCTCGGGCGTATGCCAAGTTTGCAGCAATGAGTTTTTGCTTTGGTATCTCGATCTGTTCTTCAGTTTTCCGTGCAAATGTTATTGTGCCTGCTGTAAGATCGACTTGCCACCCTCGCTAAATTGAAGTTGAGGATGGTAGGACAAAGTAACAAAAGGTTGACTTACCTGTTGTGCAAACGTCAACAACTCTGACTGAGTGGTGAAGAAAAGGAGCGTTGCGGCATCTTTCAGTGGCAAACTTTCATATGCTGCCTCTTCGCAGCTGGCTATTTCATTCCTACATGACATGTTAAAACCATAAGAACATAGAAAAGAATAGCACGTACCGGATCGTTCCCATCAGGCTATCAATGAAGTACTTATATTCCTCTACTGGTGCTTCTGCGCGTGCATTCCACACCTTGCTGTAAGAGCCTTCCATAAGCCAACGCTCAAGGGACACGGGATGTGCAAGGTAGGGATTTTCTGCAATCGCATCCGCAGATAGAGGAAGGCTTTCAAGTGTTGTATGGAAGTCTGCGATGCGGTTTTGAGTGAGGAGACGAATGAGGTTGAGCCCGCGGATGGGGTACTCTCGTGGGGAGGGTGGGAGGACGGAACTGTGGAGGAGGTGTGGGTCTTTTGCACTTGGCAGGAGTAATACAACGTACTTGTAATCTGTGTAAAAGGTCTGGAGTTGAGAGAAGTAGCGATCAAAGGATGGGACGTCCTGCGTCCGAATACTCCAGAACGCGCCGATTTCAAGAATGTCACCTGCAACGAGGATTAAGAGGACTTGGAAAATCAGATATGAGTGTCGCACGAGCTACGGCAAGGTCATCGAGGTTTTGTTCGCCTACGGGTAGCAATAGTCCTGCTTCAATGAGGCCAAGCTAATTTCAAGTCAATGATTCTGTTCTAAGCCTAAAACTTCGACGATACCTTGAGTTGATTGAGGAGTACGCCGCAGCGCTTGAGATCCGACGGATTCGACAAAAAAGAGCGCTGTAGGTCAGCGTAAAGAGATTTGAGTTGGGTGGCAGCCATGGCGGAAATGAGAAGTTGTGAGCGACGCGTGGTCTGGCAAAGACGCGTCAGCTCAATCCAAATCCGGTTACACTTTGCTTTCACTTCAACACCATGGACCACATCGACTGGAACAGGCTCAAGACCGGCGAGGTCAACCTTGGCGTGCGTATATCCACTTAAAACGTTAATTGTGAATTGAGGCCCTTGCAGACCTCAATTATGGCCGTCCAATTTGACGGCGGCGTTGTGGTTGGCGCGGATAGTCGAACAACTACAGGAAGCTATATCGTATGTTCTACATCCTATTCCTTGTTATATTACTCCTCATAGTGGACACACAGGCCAATCGAGTGACCGATAAACTAACACACGTTCACGATCGTATCTACTGCTGCCGTTCAGGATCTGCGGCCGACACCCAGTATGTCGCCGACATCGTACACTATGCTCTCCAGATGTACAGGTTCGTTGTAAGGGCGTATCTAGCACTACCTCGCACTGATATATGTCACATAGTCAGGACGCAGGCGAGGCTCCTTCAGTTGCTCATGCAGCATCTATCTTCCAGAAGATGTGTTATGTCAACAAGGATATGCTGAGCGCGGGCATCATTGTTGCTGGATGGGACAAGGAAGTTGGTCCCAGTGTTTACAATATTCCGCTCGGTGGAGGGCTGTTCCGTCAACCATGGGCGATCGGCGGTACGTCTCGTCTAGAAGTTCAAAACCGATTCTAATCCCATTCTCAGGCTCGGGTTCAACGTATGTATATGGTTACTGCGATGCAACTTACCGAGAAGGTTGGGGACGAGATGAAACCGTCAACTTTGTTAAAAACAGTGCGTTTGGATGGTTTACAAGTGTTCTTGCCTCACAATTCTCTCAGCACTGGCGCTTGCGATGTCGCGTGATGGTTCTTCAGGTGGTGTTATTCGTATGTGTGTGATTACAGAAGACAAGGTGGAGCGATTGTTCGTACCAGGAGATGAGCTACCGAAGTTTTGGGAGGGCCATGAGGTGCTTGGTGATCCAGTGCAGAAAAAGAGAGCAGTGGATACTGGCGTAGTGCCCATGGCAGTGGAAGCATAAAGAGCAATTATTTTGCTTGTACAGTAGAGTGGATCATATTGCTTTCGAAAACCATCTTACGAAGCCCAGGTCTTACAAGTCCGCAATATATTCATCATCTTCAAATACTAACAGCCAAAGTCCAACGCTAATTAATTATTGAGATAACAAGGATATATTTACATACACGGTATTCCCGGGAATAGGTCATATTCTACATACTACATCTACCTCAAGAAAACAACTGTCAAAGAAGGACTGAATTTAGTAATTCTTTTCAGCTTTGCGTTCCATTATCTCGCGAAGAGGGCCAAGAAGCCGGGTAAAGGCAGGTGCATCAAGGGCCGCGACCTTCAGACGTGGTTTCGTGCTGCCAAGGGGTCTCTGTACTGCGCTGACAGTAGCAGCACGTGGAGCGCGGTGTAAGAGTGACAACTCTAAAAATTGTAGTCATCAGAAAAACCGATTCAATTAAAAAATAGAATGTACCAACCGCCAAAGTAATCACCTTTGACAAGGTGCCCAACAACGATATCCTTAACCTCAAGTTGCTCATTCTGCTGCACCTTGGTAACCACTGCCTCGCCCTCTTCCACAAAAAAGAACGTTTCACCCATCTCTCCCTGACGTACAACAGCCTCACCATCTTGGTATGTCTTACTCACTAGAGCATCCGCAATTTTGCTGCGCTCCGCAGCATCAAGAGACGCCAACAATGTCACAGTTGACAAGAAATGTTCGTACATTGTTCGGCGTCGATGAGCAGCCTTCAATATGATGGTACGGAACGTGATCCGATCCAACGACCATAGAGTCGAAGGCTCGACCGATAAGACCGTGGCGGCGCGCGGATGACCATACATCAGCGCGAGCTCACCGAATGATTGTCCTGTCTTGCACTCCGCAACCTTGCGCCCGAATTCGGGGTGGTACCCAGGTTGCACAAACATATCCTCCACATTATAACTTGTGGGGTTTTCAGTGAGCCACGTTGGAGGCAGAGGCTCAGGTCGTATGTAACAATTAAGATGGCCAGATTCGACAACGTAGAAGAAGTCTCCCGCATCCCCTTGTCGGATGACGACTTTGTTTCTCGGGACTGTGATTTCCTGCATGGCATTGATGACACCTGTTTCTTGTTCTTCGTCCAGATCGCGGAAAATGAAGTTGTTCGCGATGGAGGCCTTGATGCGGCGCGTCTGGTCGGCTGTTTTTGGGGAGATGGGCAGGGGTTCATTGAAGCCGTCGTCTACAGCGATGGATTCCGCAGACACAGACGTGCGGCGAGCGAAAATGGCAGACGTGGGAGCATGAAGGTAATCCCCGGGATTCTGTGCAGTTGGTGTCGCAGGATCAAAGTTAGCAAAGGGGTTTACGGTGGTCAGAGGCGATGTCGGAGTAAGTTCATGACGATCGTAGTTGAAAGGCCCTGCACTTTCGTCCGCAGATAGTAGCGCGTTCCCCGGAACGTTCAACATTCCAAATGGGCTCTCTGCGATACTCTGTCTTAA